>PVIY010007911.1:19885-79685 GCA_004026745.1 Myrmecophaga tridactyla | reverse complement strand
ATAAAAGATCTCAACAAACCATTCACAAGTAAAGAGATTCAATCAGTCATTAAAAATCTTCCTACAAAGAAAAGCCCAGGCCCAGATGGCATCACAGGAGAATTTTATCAAACTTGCCAAAAAGAACTAAAGCCAATCTTGCTCAAACTTTTCCAAAAAATTGAGGAAAAAGGAACTCTACCTAACTCATTTTATGAAACTAATATCATTTTAGTACTAAAACAGGGTAAAGATGCTATAAGAAAGGAAAGCTACAGGCCAATCTCCCTAATAAACATAGATGCAAAAACCCTCAATAAAATATTAGCAAATTGAATCGAACAACACATTAATAGAATTATATACCACGACCAAGAGGGGTTTATACCAGGAATGCAGATATGGTTCAATACAAGAAAGTCAATTAATGTAATACAGCACATTAACAAATCGAAAGGGAAAAATCACATGATCATCACAATTGATACTGAAAAAGTATTCAACAAAATTCTACATCCTTTTCTGATAAAAACACTCCAAAAGATAGAAATCAAAGGTAATTACCTCAATATGCTAAAGGGAATATATGAAAAACTGATAGCCAGCATCATACACAATGGAGAGAGACTGAAATCTTTCCCCCTAAGATCAGGAACAAAACAAGGATGCCCACTGTCACCACTATTATTCAACATTGTGCTAGAAGTTCCAACTAGAGTAATTAGGCAGGACAAAGAAGTAAAAGGCATCCAAATTGGAAAGGAAGAAGTAAAACTTTCATTACTTGTAGATGACATGCTACTAGGAAGATCCTGAAAAACCTACAGCATAGTTACTTGAGCTAATAAACAAATTCAACAAGGTGGCAGGATATAAAATTAATGTGCAAAAAATCAGTAACCTTTCAATACACAAGGAACGACCTAGCTGAGGAGTCATTTAAGGAAAAAATTCCATTCAAAATTGCAACTAAAAGAATCAAATACTTAGGAATGAACTTAACTAGGGATGTAAAGGACTTGTACACAGAAAACTACATAACATTGCTAAAAGAAATCAAAGGAGATCTAAATAGGTGGAAAGACATTCCCTGCTCATGGATAGGAAGGCTAAATATAGTTAAGATGTCAATTCTCCCCAAATTGATTTACAGATTCAACACAGTACCAATCAAAATTCCAACAACCTACTTTGAAGATTTGGAAAATCTAATTACCAAATTCATCTGGAAGGGAAAGAGACCCTGAATAGCTAAAAGCATCCTAAAAAAGAAGAATGGAGTGGGAAGATTAATACTCCCTGACTTTAAAACCTATTATAAAGCCACAGTGGTCAAAACAGCATGATACTGGCACAAAGATAGAAGCATTGACCAATGAAATCAAATTAAGAGTGCAGAAACAGACCACCAAATCTATGGTCAACTGATTTTTGACAAGGCCTCTGAATCCTCTGAACTGGGACAAAATAGTCTTTTCAATAATTGGGCATGGAGTAACTGGATATCAATAGCAAGAGAATGAAAGAGGACCCCTATCTTATACCCTACACAAAAATTGACTCAAAGTGGATCAAACACCTAAATATGAGAACTAGCACCACAAAGCGTCTAGAAGAAAATGTAGGGAAACATCTTCAAGACCTAGTAATAGGAGGTAGCTTCCTAAACTTTATACCCAAAGTCCAAGCAACAAAAGAAAAAATAGATAAATGGGAACTCCTCAAAATCAAATGCTTCTGCACTTCAAAAGACTTTCTCAAAAAGGTGAAGAGGCAGCCAACTCATTGGGAGTAAATATTTGGAAATCACATATCAGAAAAAGGTTCGATTTTCTGTATATACAAAGAAATGATACAATTCAACAACAAAAGAACAAACAACCCAATTATGAAATGGGCTAAAGATATAAATAGGCATTTTTCTGAAGAGCAAATACAGATGGCTCAAGCACATGAAGAGAAGCTCATTTTCATTGGCTATAAGGGAAATGTAGATTAAAACTACAATGAGATACCACCTCACACCTATAAGAATGGCTGCTATCAAACAAACAGGAAACTATAAATGTTGGAGAGGATATGGAGAAACTCAGACACTTCTGCACTGCTGGTGGGAATATATAATGATGCAGTGCAGCCACTATGTAAGACTGTTTGGTGGCTCCTTAGGAAACTAAATATTGAGTTGTCCTATGACCCAGCAATAGCACCACTCGGTATATACCCAGAAGAGCTGAAAGTAATGACACAAACAGACATTTGCACATCAATGTTCATAGCAGCATTATTCACAATTGCCAAAAAATGGAAACAAATTAAATGTCCATCAACAGATGAGTGGATCAACAAAATGTGGTATATACATACAATGGAATATTATGCAGCAGTAAGACAAAATGACATCCTGAAGCAGATGACAAGATGGATGAGCCTTGAGGACATAATGCTGAGTGAAGTTAGCCAGGCACAAAAGGATAGATACTGTATGAGGCCTCTTTTATGACCAGCATAAAGGTATAATCAGAGGCTTATAATACAGAATATAGGGGATATAGAGATACATAGAAACTAGAGATGGGTGAGCCATTAGCTAATGAGGTTGAACTCCAATGTAAGGGAATAGATAGGAGTGAAGGTGGTTCTCTAGTGAGTCTCTAAGTAATATCACTGTATTGAAGATGAACAAGATTGAAAGGGGTTGTATAGACCTACATTTCCCACTGATTAACACTAGAAATATGAATTAGTTCTTGCAAGAATTACTTCAAAGATATGATTTTTGTATGAAGAGTGTTTATGTACAAGGTACAGGGGGAGAACTGCTATTGCATACTATGAGCTATGTTCAAAAGGAAACCATCAACACTACCACAGCAACAGTCGAGATAAATAATGGGGGGAGGGACAAGAGTTAAGAGGAGGTTTAGATCTCCTATTAGGTGAGGGTATGTTTACTGGTTTTCTTTCTCTTCGGAGCAAATTATCTAAAATTGAAAATGTTGATGGACTGTGGACTTTAGGCCCTCTACATGATGCCTGATGAATGCAGGTCGCTGAAGGATGCGCTGATGGAGAAGTAGATTGGTGAATGATGAGGTATACTTATGAATGAAGGTTGTGCTGCTACAAAAAGGAACAAAGTCATGAGGCATGCAACAATGTGAATGAAAATGTGGGACATTTGGTGGGACAAAATAAGCCAGAAACAAAAGAACAAGAATGGTATGGTCACTTTTAGAAAATGCTTATAAGAAAACAGGGGCCTAGATTGTAAGCTTTTAGAGCAGACATATTAAGTCTGGAGTGGTGATTATTATTTCTGGATTTTGAGAGGCTGTTCTATATATATACATATATATATATATATCCTGATATTTAGAAATAAGAATGAAGTCAAACAGGTTGGGGTTAAAGTAATTCTGATTATAGGGGTAAGGAAGACAGTGTCTATATTTTAGAACCACACATACTCTTTGAGACCAATGGAAGAAAGGTTTATTTGGTCTGGAACTGAAATTTTCTGTTGTGTACAATCTAATTCCACCTATCTGTATAGCTCATTTGAACAAATGGAACACAGGAAGCACAGAATAAGAAAGAGGCTCTTTAATCCTGTATAGATTATTGTTATACCTGGATACATCCTAGAGTATATTAAGCAGATAATAAAAAGTATTGGTAAAATCCCCTGAGGGAGGGGAGAAAGACTATGGAACTATTAAACCTTACCATCAGGGAATCCTCTGATATTGTGTCAAACTTTAGGGTTACCGAAATCTCAATAGGCCATGCCCTTGATCATGAGGCTTAACCTTGTGAAACTTATGTAGGTAGAGGAGAAGCTTAGACTACCTATAGGCATGCCTAAGAGTTACTTCTGGAGGACCTCTGTTGTTGCTCAGATGTGGCCTCAGTCTCTCTAAGCCCAACACTGAAAGTGAAATCATTGCCCTCCTCCCTACATAGGACATGACATTAAGGGGTTAAAGTCTCCCTGGCAACAAGGGAGATGACCCCTAGGGATGAATCCAGACCTGGCACTCAAGGATCAACAATTCCATCCTTACCAAAAGGGGGGAAAGAAATGCAATTAGCAAAGTATCAGTGGCAGAGAGAGTTCAAATAGAGTTGAGAGGCTACTCTGGAGGTTGTTCTTATGCAAGCTTCAGGTAGACCTTGCTACCTATCATAACCTGCCAACCTCTAACCAGGACCATTCCAGCCAATCCTCTAGGACAATATATAAGGTTCTACAAGGGTTCCATGCCCTAGAGTAACTTTCCAGAAACCTACAACCTCCAGATGAGTCCCTGCTCCAGATAAATCTTGAAACCTAGCCCAGCCTCTCCAGAACATCAGATAGTTCCAACTCCCCATGTTAGTGACAGTCCCTTCCAATATGAAAAATTTAGAATCACCATAGCCCAAACAACCCTAAAGAGGGACATGGAAAAATCAAAGGTGATGGTGGAGTTATACATAGAAGATAGGATTTAACACATGAATAAGAATACTGAATCATTAAATTGATATCTCTTTTAATCTCCAATATCTTAGAGCAGCTAGAAGTAAAAACCTAAAGTTGTGAAATTGAAACCCATGTCAAACTCTGAAATATGTTCTACAACTAATTGTGGTTCTCTGCCTTGAAATTTATAGCTTTTTTTGGTATATATGTTATTTTTTTTGCAAAAAAAGAAGGAAAAAGGTTGATTGTGATGATACAAAAATACTTAAACTCTCTAACCTCCTATATTCTGGAGCAGCTAGAAGGAAAAATATGAGGTGATGGTATGGTAGCCCATGACAAACTCTGGGATCTGTCCTGTAACTACTTGTTGAAGAGTGCTTTGAAAACTATTGCTTTTTTATTTTTTTGCTTTGTGTATATGTTATACTATACAATAAATAAGCTCAAAAATTAAAAAAAATAATTTAGGCTGGGAAGTTAATGATGCCAGTGTTTTATATAACAGGTACTTTTTAAGTGTCACTGTAATACTGATTTTTGTTCTACAAAAAGATTTTTGGCCTTGTCATTCAGTGCTGTTTTTATTATTGTCATTAAAATAAGATGGAAAAGAAGTTGCAGAATTATTTTTGTTTCTCTCTTTACTTATTGAGAAGTACTAAATGCATTAATATTAATTTTAATTTATTCAACAAAATCCATATGTAAATATAAATATCAAATTTGATAAGTTAGAAACTCACTGGGTTGACATCTTAAATACACTTGTAACAACTGAAAAGAATAAATAGAAATTAATTTGGCTGTGCTAGAGTTTGAAAATATGCCTCTATTGAAATGGTTTTGTGGTTCAATCAGTGGTTATAAAGAATATCTCATGATATTTGTCTCAAGCCATTTTTCAGACTCTTGTTTAATAATGCATAATATTATTAAATAGGATGGCTCTATTTTATGGTGGGAAATCCACAGATGATGCTCTGAGAGTACCTCTTGGAGTTGGAGGATACCTTCCAGCTGCATTAAGGTACCAGTGTAGAAAGAAGAGTTTGTTTACATTGCCTCTCCCAACAAGTGTTGGAGATTTCTGGCAGATGGTTTGGGAACAAAAATCCACAGTGACAGCCATGATGACTCAAGAAGCAGAAGGAGAAAACATCAAATGCTAGGCACTCTGGCCTAACATCCTAGGCAATATGACAATGGTCAGTGAACAGGCATTGGCTGGCTCTTGCGCAGATGCAGCAGCTGAAGGGTTTTGTCCTAGATATTCAGGCAAGTGAATGAAGTAATTCTGTTTATAAGGCTTATCTAGTTGGATTTCAGGCCTGGGCTCTTCCCATGATTGCATTAGTGTATTTTGTTGTTGTTGTTGACAAATCTTCACACACATATAGTCCATACATGCTGTACAATCACTGGCTCACAATATCATCACATAGTTAGTTGTGTATTCAACACCATGATCATTGGTTTAGATATTAGCATCACTCTAGAAAAAGAAATAAAAAGATAAAACTCATACATCCCATATCCCTTACCCCTCCCTCTCATTGACCACTAGTATTTCAATCTACCCAACCTATTTTACCCCTTATACCACTTATTATTTTTTAACTCACCTGTCCATACCCTGGATAAAATGAGCCTCAGATGCAAGGTTTTCAGTCACACAGTCACATTGTAAAAGTTGTATCTTCATACAGTTGTCTTCTAGAAGCAAGGCTACTGGAAGACAGCTCAAAAATTTCCCACTAGCCACTCCAAAACACCATAAACTAAAAAGGGATGTCTATATAATGCATAAGAATAACCTCCAGGATAACCTCTTGATTCTGTTTGAAACCTTTCAGCCACTGAAACGATTTTGTCTCATTTCTCTCCCCTCCCTTTTGGCCTGGAAGTCTTTCTCAATCCCATGATGCCAAGCCCTGGCTTATCCTGGAGTTCTGTCCCACATTGCCAGGGAGATTTACACCCCTGAGAGTCATGTTCCATGTAGGGAAGAGGGGCAGTGAATTCACCTGCTCAAGTTGGCTTAGAGAGAGAGGCCATATTTGAGCAATAAAAGGTATTAGGATATTTCTAAATAAAAGTTAGTGACTTCCTGATTCCCCCTTCAATGGAACTAATGCCACTTATTTTTTCCCTAGTATACATTTAAAATGTAAGGTAGCAAGCAGGTAGTGCTCTCATTAACCTAGGGCAAGCGAAGTGCAGAAATCCTAAAGTTGAAATGCTGGGTGTATTGAAAAGACCAAAAAGAGTTTTATGTGGCTGGAGTGGAGTGGTTACAGGGGAGAGTTGGAGGAGGTAAGGTCTGAGAGGTGACAGAGCCAGGGTTATACAAGGCTTTTCAGGCCATTGCAATGACTCTGGCTATTATTTAAAAGTGTGGAATAAGATTTGAATTGAGGTCACCAAAAAAAAGTTGTTATCCATATCAAAAGCTGCTTTGTTTTAAGGGTTTCCAAAAAAGCGGTTATACCAATATTTTAAAAGTAATCTCACAACCTTATTGATAAAGGTCCTCATGTATTGCTTACTGTGCTCTTTTGTCCCTTTCATTTTTCCTTTGATCTGATCCAATCAACTAGGCAAACTTTGAAAAGACAGAATAAAACGAAGAATGAATTATCATGAACAACTTATTTTGTCTTTATTTACTTATTCTGTTGTGCAATTTCAGACAGGAGAAGTGTGGCCTGCTTCTCATCTGAATTTCACTGCCTGTCCAGACCATGATACTCCTTTTCAGCCAGATGACCCACTCACTTTTACCTCTCACATGAGACACATTTCACAAAAAGCAGGTCCAATTATCGCTCACTGCATCACAGGCATTGGATGTTCAGGAATGCTGACATGCATAGAGGCAGTTCTGGGATTAATCAGTCAAGATCTTCAAATGAGTACAAGATATAGGCTGGGCAAGAAAAAGGCTGGACAAGCATTTGACCAGAAATAACAATAGAATCTAATTTCCTAATAATGAATTGGAATCCTGGGATTTTTTTTTTTATTTACCCGCTCATATGTGTGCCTGATTTTCTTTCTAAATAATTGAATTCTAGTAAAGATTGTTATTCAAAATTGTATGGACCAAATAATTAAAAAATAATTCAAATTTATATTTATTTTACTCATTTTTAATATCATGTGCTCAAAAGCCTCTTGTGCGGTATTGCATTTTACCTTTAAAGTTTTCAGGCTTGTATAAGGTAAAACCAGAATCATTATCAGATCAGTGTCTTGAAATACAAAAGTAAATATACTTTTGAAATTTAAAAACTTGTATTTTTTTATTATTAGTATTAATAGGTGAGAAAATATATATTTTGTTATAAAAATTAATGCTAAATAGTCAAAGCAACTAATCCCAACTAAAAACATCATACTAAACGAGCTAATAAGAATACAATCTTACCTTTGAACCTAAATTAGTCTAGACCTTGTTTAAAACACTGAAATATCTTACTGTAATAATTTAACTAGGACAAAGCCAAATAGTCTATTTCTCCCTTGTTTCAACTGGCTAAATATCACTTAAAACCAAAAGTAGGAGTTTTATTTTGTAAAGCAAAGTGTAGGAAAAATAACTTTTTAAAAAATTGTGATATTAGTGTTGCACAAAACAGGGACAAGGCTTTGAGTTCCCTAGAATGTTAGACATGGAAACAGAACAACCCCCCTGGAATGTTAGACATGGAAACAGAACAAACTGGGACTGACGCTCTGAAGTTTCAGGAAGCAAGTTTTATTGTCTATGGCCACTGGGCTCAGCTGAGTAGCCTCTGAAAGTCTGAGCCCCGAACAAAAGGTTAACATCAGTTTTTATAGACAGGATGATATGTTAAAGACTAGGTAAATGACTGCCTGGTTTAAATTGGGAAGGGCGCAAAGCTGGGTTTACAGAAGTGGACGAGCAGTTGGCGGGGAGGTGGCTTCACAGGGACTTTTCTTATCCTGCCTATTGACTATCCTTGGGGTCTGGGAGATTTTTCAACAGGGAGTGGCCCGAATAAACAGGGGTCTGCCTGCAACAGTACTATGCCTGATGAAAGGTGGAACCCAGGTAATCACAGAACTCAGAAACAAGTAAAGGGGCTTGTGGGTGAGTATGCACTCACAGAATGATATCTGGAGTCCTGTTATGGAAATAGAAGAAGGGACTTCATGAAAATAGCACAAAGGTACCTAGTGAAGCATTGAGGAAGTCAAAGAAAGAGCTCCAGAAGGAGTGTTCCATAAACTGAGCCCTGAAGGATCAGCACAGTTAAACATCGAGTATGGGTGGAAAAATGCTCTAGGCAGAGGGGAAGTAGCACATACTAATAGGATCCACCAATCAATGAATGGAGAAACAAAATATGTTATATACATACAATGGAATATCATTCAGCTGTAAAAAGGAATGAAGTTACAGTACACGTGCCAACATGGATGAAGCTTGATGACATCATGTTGAGTGAAATAAACCAGACAGAAAAGAACAAATACTGTATGATCTCACTCAAATGAAACAATTAGAGTAATCAAAGTTATAAGACAGACTCTAGCATATAGGCTAACAGTGAACCGCATGGGGGTGGAGAATAGGGATTTAGAGCTTAAAATTTAGAATTTCAATTGAAACACAGGGAGCCCAGAATAAGAATGAGGACCTTTAATCCTGTATAGTTTAAGGTAATGCCTGGTTATATCCTAGAATATTTTAAGCAGATAATAAAGTATTGGCAAGGTCCCTAGAGAGATGGGGGAAAAATATGGAACTATTAAACTTTACCATCAGGGAATCCCCTGATCCTCTGTCAAACATTAGGGACCCCCAAATCAATAGGTCAAGCCCTTGATCTTGAGGTTTACACTTGTGAAGCTCATGAAGGTAATGGAAAAGCTTAGCATCCCTATAGATATGCCTACCAGTTATATCTGTAGGACCTAGGTTTTATTCAGATGTGGCCTCACTCTCTCTAAGCCCAACCCTGTAAATGAAGTCATTGCCCTCCCCCCTTCATGGGACATGACAACCAGGGGTGAAAGTGTTCCAGGGATGAATGGGATCATCCTGGTCCCATGGGATCAACAATTCCATCCTCACCCAAAGGGGGAAAAGTACCAATGGCTGAGAGAGTTCAAATACAGTTGAGAGCCTACTCTAGAGATCACTCTCATGAAAGCTTCAGTTAGACATTGCTACCTATTGTAACTTGCTAAAACCATTACAGCCAATCCCAAAGAACACCTAGCACAATATATAAGATGTTGCAAAGTTCCATGCACTGGGGTAACTTTACAAACTTCCAGATTGGTCCCCAGACCAGATAAATCCTGAAACCTAGATGGCCCAGAACATCAGCTAGTTCCATCTCCCTACCCCATATTATGGATAGCACCTTCCAAGATGAAAAAGTCAGAATGGCCACACCCCAAATACCCCTAAGTAGTGGGATAGAAAGATCACAGGTGATGGTGAAAGATCAAAGGAGAAGGTAGGGTTTATCAAAGGAATATGATTGTTGTATTTCTTTAATCTGCAGTGTCTTAGAGCAGCTAGAAGTAAAGTCCTAAAACTGTGGTATTGTAACCCATACCAAACTCTGAACTCTGTTCTACAACTAATTGTTGTGCTGTGCTTTGAAATTTATTGTGTTTTTTGCGTGTATGTTATTTTTCACAAAAAAGAAAAATAAAGTTGATTGTGATGATAAAAAATAAGTTCCATCAATTTTTTTAACTTTAAATTCTGCAAAGGTTATGTCCACAGGAAGCTGCAGTATTAGCACAAAAGGGCACCTCCCCCTTTTCCTTCAGTGGTAATTCCAATGGTATAGTTATTTTAAAAAAGGAAACAATCCCTTTTGGGTTGAGCTTCTTCAAACATATGTATGTGAGAGGCAAGTGGCTGTCTCTGCCCTGCCTGGTCCACCTCAACTGGATGGTCCAGCCAGGGCCCCGGGTCCTCCTGCTCTGCTGCTAAGCCTAGTAAAACCTGGTCACTCTGATGCTCCCACCCTGGTCCCCCTAGTCATCCAGCTTAGTCTCATGGTCACTATACCCAGATCCCAACCTGATACCCCCATTTAATGGTCTTCAGCCATGTGAACCTAGTACTCCTGCCCCCCCAACCTCACCTACCCTGTCCCCCTGATGTTCTGCCCTACCTGTCCACAGTGGTCCCTGCATCCTCACCAGCCATCCCAACATGCTGATTGTGATTGTCTTGTGGGGGATGCCAAGTTCTGGGCCAGCATGTCCATGAGAGAATCTCTTTGGACTAAGATAATGGGATGACAGATGCCAGGTCATCTACATGTTTTTCATTCCACTGCTTCCAACCATATCAACCTGTGTGGAGGGAAACCAAAGTCATGCCTTCCCCCTTTCTGGATTGGTACTTCTGAACATGTGGGGTTTGTTAGGAACCACTGTGGAAGCTGGCGCTCACGTGGAGTAAAAGGGCTGTGTGTGCAGGGGTCGGAGGGGATGGTGGTCCTCCCTAACACCATGTGTGTGGGCACTGGGTCCTTCTGCACACAGGCCCTGGTGTGCAGGTGCAATGTTACTTGCTCTCTGCATCTTCTGCCATGCCAAGTCTCCACCTGCTTTTGGTCTCAGGGCCTGAGCTCCCAGGAAGACAGCTCAGATCCCTGGTTTGCCCCTCGTCTGTATCTCTTCCCTGATTGCCAAAGCCTGGACCATTAAGAATTCCTCCTTCCACTGCACACGTATGTCCACATACCCAGAGCTAAGCACCCTACCTCTAATAGTCCTCCACACAGTGGAGTCCATTCCCCATTCAGCAGAGTTGAAAGCAGAGAGCTGAATAAGACTCTGCCTGAAGGCGTGCAGTGAGAATGTCATTGGGCAGAAACTCCATCCTGGATAGTTTGACTCCATGCTTGCCAGGGCCACTTCTGCTGACTTGGAACATCTAACTCCATAGGAGTAGAGTCCTATAATGTTGGGGAGGCAGGGATAGTCTGGAGCACCTCCCTGTGCTACTGCTATGCTTGGGAGCAGGAAAGAGGCACTTGACAAAGCCAGGGTGACACAGTGTAATCTCACATAGAAGGTCAGGCATGAACCTGATAAGCACACACAGGCATCACTCTGGGTGTAATGAGGATGATGGGGAAGAGCCAATGGGAGATGGGCTTGTCTGTCCAGTGCTGGGGACAGGGAGGCACTCAGAGGAAATGACCAAGACATGAATGACCAGCAGGACTAGTCAGCTGCTGTTGACATAGGTCAGTTTCCACCACTGGAGAAACATTATGAAAGGATAGTGCCTTAGAAGGTATTAGATGGGGGATGTGAAGAGCCCTCTTCCTGGTTGCAGAGGAGCTCATCAGAGGATGGAGGCCTAGCAAGGCTCTACCCTGGGGAGCTGTTATGTGGGGAAGGAGCCCTGGATGCGTGAAGCTTCATGCATCTGCATGACATAAAGAAGTCAAAAATAACAGTCACCATGGAGAAAGAAGGTGGAATTCTTATCTCTGTCATGTAAAAGTGGTGTTAGTACTCCATGACAACACTGGGACTCTTGTCTCCATCTCTACCCTCCATGAGTCATTTTGTGGTTCTTGATGGCCAGGAGGCTCCAGCCTTCATACTCGCTCTCCAGACCTGCAGCAGAAAACAGGAATGGTTGTGAAGGGGCTGCTTCCTTCCTTTCAGATCCTCTGCAGAAATCCTACATAGCCCCTCTACTCAAAACATAGGCATGTGACCACCCCAGGGTATCAGGGAGCCAGAAAGACATTGTTCCATTACACTTGGCCTATTGAACCCAGTGAATTCCTGCTGTTAGGGGGAAGAAAGAGGGAGTGCACTGAGTACAAGGGTTGGTTTCAAATCACCAAAATACTCTTGGCCTAGCCCAGGAGGTGCTCCTGTGACTGGCCCAGAGATGCATACCCTGGGTGCAAGGCCCCTTCCTGATGTTGAGGCCACTCCAGCACCCACCCTTTGCACTTATGTCTCCCTTTCTCTTACTGACTGTCCCCTACATTGCACTCATGTCTCACTTCCCCTGGTCTCCACTTCCCTGTCCTTGGGTCTCCCCACTTCTGCACTGAGTCCTCCCCTTCTCTGCAGTTCCCATTCTGCAGAACTGGTGTCAGAGCCCTAAGTTCTACCAGCAACAGAGGCTTCACGGCACTGGAATTTGAGGGATGTATACTTGCTCCAGACACACCTGCATTGCATTTTTTGTGGCTTTGGACAGGGGTGGGGTGGGGGGTGCTGGTCCAGACTCTACCATGCAACCTTTCCCATCTCCAATGCCAGATCCCTGCAGGTCCCTGAGGCAAGGTGATTCAAGGTTGCACTTTGGGGATTTCAGTTAAGGACAAAGAGCCAGTCACAGACAACAGAGCTGAGATGTGGCCATTGGGGTCCAGTCATGAAAGACTGAGAAGGAGGTAGAGGCTGAAAAGAGAGAATGAGGGTCCTGGGTAAGGTTCAACAGGGGAGGGTCTCAGCAGGGCATCATGAGGTGGCCCACAGGGATGCAGAGTGGTGACATCACCAGGAGAGAAGGTGGTGATGTCACAAGAAAGAAGCTGTGGCTTGCCATCTGATTGGTAGGTGGAGCATGGGCAGGGCCTGGATAAACTGCAGATGCTGGGCCTGAGACCAGGCAGACAGGCTGAGTGAGCTAGGATGGCACTGCTGCTGCTGCTGCTTCTGTTCCTTCTCCTTCTGGTGAACCTACTCTGGCCAGCTGAGGGGTCATCCCTCACCTATTTCATGCTTTACCAGGATGGCTGCCCACATAGTGGGGTTCACATCCTCCTTCACTCCCCTGTGTGGGCCCGGGAATCTGCGAGCCAGCATCGAAGACCTCTAGAGCCCCTCCTGCCTGTGGAACTCCTGTCACGTCCATTTTTGAGCCTCCCCTGAACCATGGGCAGCCGTGCACCCTCACACAACTTTCCCTTTCCACCTGCAGAATCCCTGTCATGACCACTCACTTGCGATCCCCAGCAGATACACCAGCATCCAAGGACCTGCAACCAATGCCATCTGGATGCCTTCCCATATCAGAACACTGCTCCAACTATCAATTTTCAATTCCCCACAGATCCATTGGCAGCCACAGACCCATATTTTACATCATCTGGAACCATTCCCGCCTGCAGAACCCCTGTCCCAACCGTCTATTGAATCCACACTGATCCACCAACAGACAGTGACCCACATGTGATATTCTCTGGATTATCTCCTGCCTGCAGAACTTCCTGCTCCAACCAACCATCTTCAAGACCCCACTGAACCACCAGCAGCCACGGACCCAGAGTCAATGTCACCTGGATGCCTTCCCACCTCCAGATCCCCTGTCCCAATCACCTCATTTTGAGCCCCCACAGATCCAATGGCAGCCACCAACCCACACTTGAACCCACTGAACCAACTCCTGCCTGCAAAACCCCTTTTCCCACCCATCCATCTTAACATCCCCACTTATCCATTGTCAGCAGCAGATCTGTACATGACAGCCATCAGACCCCTTCCCACCTGCACAACCCCTGTTGCAACAGTCCAACTTTGAGTCCCCACAGATGCACTGGTAGATGTGGACCTATGCTAGTCCATCCTTTGACCTCCAACTGCCTGTGAACACCCTGTTCCAACAGTCAATCACCAAGTCCCCACTTATCCACTGGCGTCCTCAGACCTTCATTCAACATCCCCCGAAACTCCTCCTGCTGGTGTCTGACCTGTCACAGCCCTCCAGATTGGAGTCACTGCTGATCCACCAGTGGCCACACACCTGCATTTCAAGCCACCTGGAGCCCATTCTGCTTGTGGAACTCTTTTTCATTGGTCTCTGACTTCAAATCCCCAGTGACTCACCAGCAGCTGCTGATGTGCACCCAATTCCCCCTGAAACTCCACCTGCCTGAAGACCCCGCATCACAGGACTTCATCTTCAAGTCTCTGCTTATTTCAAGTCTTGTCAATGTTGTGGACCCAGAGTCGACACATTCTGGATTTCCTTCTTACTGTGGACCTCATATCACAGCCCTCAATCTTCCCAGCTGCCTTCACCAAAGGCCAGTATGGCATCCACATGCAGCATCCCCTGGATTCCAGCCTTCTGGCACAGCATCCATCCCTACCCAGTATTTCCACTTCTCTCTGTAGCCAAATGCAGCCAAGCACTTGATCTTTGAGTCCCTGGGCTGCTGCCTTCCTCACAACTCTCCCACAAAGCCCTCAACATTACCCACACCACCACTGGACTATACACTCAGCCTTCACTTGGCTGTGAAGGTCAAGAGTGCTGATCATGGACAAGGTGGACTAGGAAACATTCATGGTCTATGGACCAGTGTTGAGTCTCCAGTATCACTCAGAGCTGTTCAAGATGCAGTTCTCCTGATGACTCACTGTACTGAGGAGGTGGTTTTCCCTTTGCCAGAAGGCCTTTGTCTGGGGACTGACTTCAACTTACTCTCCTGGTATTATGTTATCTGGGGAGCCATTTTCTTCCTTGTAGTTCTCTTATTTAGAGAGAACAAAGGATGGCAAGGTCATGAAAATCTGATGGACTTAGAGTTGCAATGGTTCCTTAAAAGAATGCAGCTTGGAGTTAAAACATTGCTTGAATTAGAGGAAGAACTTGAATTTATGAAAACAGATTCTAACACAACCATTAATATTTATAACAATCTCTTCAAGGAATTGTCTGAACTAAAAGATGCTCTCAGAATACATGAACAAGAAAAATTAATGTTGCAGCAAGCTTGCCTCCTCAGCTTGGTGACTAAGGAAGTGCAAGATTTACCAAAAATCCTGGACAGCCTGCCTTCCTTGAGCACAATAGGAGATCAAAAGGGGAGTAGTGAACAAGTTTCTGAGGGAAACCCAGACACTGGGGATGTTCATGCTGAGTAAGACAGTCCATGGGTGACTATCATCTGGATTATGAGGAGCATTGGATGTTGGAGAAGGTGGTGGAGGGTTTCTAGCCAGGGTAGAACAGAGGCATCAGTAACAAACCAATTTCTGGGAGCAGAATGCACCTTGACAAAGTGGAGGTGGACCAAGAGCCTCCTGTCTCCAGTCAACATGTTTGCAGTATGAAAGAATAAAAGCCCCACTCATGAGGGGAGCTGAACTTGAGACTGTGTCTTTTCCGAGAGGAGAGCTTGCCTTGACCTTGATGTCACAATAATGCTTTGTTGCATAAGAAAGAAGTATCCTTGGGTTATTCTGTTGTACAGTCAGGAAAGGAAAGCCCTAGGCCATGGTCAGCAGTCAAGATTGAGTCAGTTCACTCGGTTTCCATTTGAATGGGTCTAGACACAGCAATTCTCTAACTGGAGCCACAGGACAGTGTTGTCACATAGGTTGGAATCACCAAGGGTTAGAAGTCATCCTAACCTCTCACTGTCCTATACACAGCACATATGTGGAATCATTTAGAGCTCAAATTGAAGCAGAGAGCTAGGTGCTATCATGAATGATGGAAAG
This sequence comes from Myrmecophaga tridactyla, assembly GCA_004026745.1. Classification (NCBI taxonomy): domain Eukaryota; kingdom Metazoa; phylum Chordata; class Mammalia; order Pilosa; family Myrmecophagidae; genus Myrmecophaga; species Myrmecophaga tridactyla. The sequence goes on along the minus strand of PVIY010007911.1, from coordinate 63,751 downwards.
GAAAATGGAGCAGAGTGTCTTGGCACCTATTTGTGTCTGCATAAACCATTTCCTAGTAACTTTCCTGAAATGGCACAGTAAGTTTGGGATAAACTTCGGATTTATATTCAGACATTGTAGTTGAAAAATTCACCCATTCAACCCCTATCCTGCAGGTCCTAGAGAGCACCTGATGGACTAATAAAAGGTGTTTGCTGAGCTTACTCCTTACATGAAGAGTCTTATAGTCACCAACATCTTTGGTTGGTTGGTTGTGTGGGGGGTTGTCCATTACAGGCACAGCTGAAATGAGTGGCTTCTAGATTTGAGAAATACTTGAGTATAATGTACACTAGTGAAAGTTGGTACAGTGGGCTTGTTGAAATGGTTGTTTTTATTTTGTAGAAGTCAGCACAGTTGCCTCCTCAAAGTACACAGAGCTCAAACTCAACCTTGGTGTTGTTCTCCATGAGCCCAGATGATCCCTGCCCATAGCACAAGGATGAGTGCTGAGGAAAAGACAGCTCTGCTAATGCCTGAGCCCTGCACTGAAGTGAGGAGGGACATACCCCTCCCTTATACCCATCCTAGAAGCTCCCATTGCCTGTCCCTCAGGAACCCAAAAGCCTTCAGAAGACTGCCTGGTCACTCCCAGCCACTGTAGGATTACCTGGCATTTATGTACATCCTTTCAGGATTCATGGGGGCACAGTTTCTATCTCAAGAGCCTAAAATCCAGCATTCACCCTAGCTAGCAGGTGCCCAGAGGTAAAAGAGCAGTGTGAAGAGTTTTCATTTACCACCTTCACCTTCTCATGTAAGGAAGGATGTTTATGACAGGAGTAGGAAGGACACTTTCAGAGAAATGCGGGGCAGGTGGCCTGGGGGAGTGAGAGGCATGACTCAGTGTCACCTGACATGGGTTATCCTGGAGTTAGGGGAGCTGCAGTCACCAGTGAAGGTCAGAAAGCTTGTGACTCTCCCAGGAGGCCATACCCAGCTTCGGGAAACCTGCCTATGTAGAGGTGGCCTTTCAGGAAGCAGTCCCCATCCCCCTTGCCAGCTACTGCAAGGCAGCCAGGCAAGGCAGAGGACAGCTGTGCGCAGTTGGGAGCAAGGTCAACAAGATGGCATCCCTTCCTGGTCAAATATGGAGGAAAGGGGCCCTAGTTAACCAATTTGATAAGAGTTTAGTTTTTTAGTTGCAAATATTTTTATTTTTTTGCATGAGCAGGCTCTGGGAATCGAGCCCAGGTCTCTGGCGTGGCAGGTGAGAACTCTCCGTGCTGAGCCACCATGGCCTGCCCTTAGTTATAAATAGAGAATTTGTTTTAGAAATAAGTTTTATAATTAAGTATATTATATTAAACAATTAAAATTATTATAGAAAACAATATTATACTATATTAGTTGTTTTTCTTAATATATTTCAATAAAAGAAACACATATATAGAAAAACACATTAGTAGATATGGTCAGGTGTCAACTTGGCCAGCTGCTCTATTCCTGTAGTCTTAAATCCTCAGCACATGAAATTATAAGTGATAACATTTATGATCAGGTTAAGGGAGTGTCTTCCACAATGAGCAATATTTAATTTGATTTGCTGGAGATGTTAAAGCAGAGCTCACCACTGCCCAGAGCTCAGATCTGGCTTGGATCCAGACATTTGGAGACTCAGAAAAGGACTGTGCTGGGGAAAACCATCTGAGTCAAGAAGACAGGAGAGAAACCCAGCAGACATCACTGTGTGCCTTCCCATATTATTACATTTGTCACTGAATAAATCCCCATTATAAAATACAATCCATCTCAGGTGTGTTGCATTCTAGGAGCCTTAGCAAGCTAAAACAGATTTTCAGAGCAGAAGTGGGGTGTTGTTGTGTTTGCAAATACCAAACATGTTGGAATGGTTTTTAAATAGATAAGGGGAGGATTCTGATAAAGACTGTGAGAAGCTTGATAGAGAAAGCCTACTGATTGCTTTGAAAGGACAGGTCATAGATATACGTACTTCCTTAGAGGAAGGTGTTGTTGAGATTGCAAAGAGCATGACTCTTGTGTTGAAGTTGCAAAAAATTTGGCAAAATTGACTCCTGATGCTGTGTGGAAGGGAGAATTTGAATTTGATGATCTTAGATGCTTGGCTGAGGAAATGTCCAAGTCAAATGTGGAAAATGCGTTCTGATATCTTCTTGCAAGTTATAGTAAAATCTGACAAAAAAGGGAGAACCTAAGAGTTGAATTTTTTGGCTACAAAGACATTAGTAATAGATGGTCTGAATAATTCTGGGCTTCCAGAAAGTAAGACCCCAGAGAATAGTGCACCATGGACATTTAACCAATCATGGAACCAGTCAGTTAAAGCAGGACAAGTAAGGATTGGATAAGGAGTTATCCAGAAGAGATTTGCGGAAGATCTTATTGTCTGATGGCTTTCATCCCAAATCAACAGAAATTTTGTCAGACTTGTATAAATAGAATCACTGCCAGTCTGGACTAAAAGGGACAGATTGAAGAAAAGACAGCCTGAGAGGCAGAACCTTGGAAGCCAAGTAACTTAGGACCATGAGAATGTGTCCACCTATGCATGTGGAGGGGGTGAGTTTGCCACAGAGGCCATCTGCCTTGATATTCAATAAGAGATCTGGTGCTCCAGCCCTCAGAGAGGGTGGAGCATATTCCCAAGGGGTTGAGGGGGTGCTGACTGCCACCCCATTGTTATGAAGGTGTTGAATGTTTGTCCCAGAGATGGCAGAGAATCCAGGTGCCATCAAGAGGCTTGAGAACAGTGGAACTGAGAAAAAGATAGTCTCATCAATTTTCCCCAATGTTGCAACACTCATCCCAGTGTTTGGAGTGAAAGTACCACTGCATAGGTTTCTGGAAAGAGTGAAACTGCTGTTTTCTAAAGCCCTGAGGATGAATGACTCTCAGACTTTGAAATTTAAATTTAATGGAGTTTGTCCTATAGGTTTGTGGAAATGTTTAGGTCCAATGACCCTTGTTTTCCTTCCAATTTCTCCCTATGGAAATGGGATCATTTATACTATTACTGTTCCTTCTTTGTTTATTGGAAGCAGATTCTTTAAGTGCAAAGGTTCACAGTCGGAGAATTATGCCTTTAGACAGACTATGCCTGTAACTGACTTTGAGGTTTTGTACTACTATGAGTTGGTATTGCATTAGTATTTTTACTGAAGCCTCCTTTAAGTCATGTCAGACATCAGGGGCAGGGCAGCACAATTTCTGTGAGAACAGGTTGGGTGTCTCCCTTGGGGGATTTGGGAGCATTCTCAGAGGAGGCTGGGGTTCTCAGGATAAACCATAAATTATATTATCTTTCCTCTTATGTGCTAGGCATTGCTCTAAAGACTTTACATGTATGGATCCGTGCAATCCTCACAATGACCTTAAGCAATGTGTACTTTTATTATCAATATTTTATGTATTTGAATCCAAGACCACAGAGTTATCTCACAGCTACTAAGTGGGAGAAGTAGACAGATTTATATCTATTCATTCTCTCATTATTCATTCACTCACTTAGTTTCATTTTATCCTCACTGTCATAAAGAATTTGAGTGTATTGTTGAAAAGTGGAGTTAATGAAAAGTTCAAATAATTCAAAGGGATATTTTCTTTTCCTAAGTGTGGTAAATGAAATGCACATAGATGGGTTAATCTGATGCCACTCAATTAAGAACATACTAGTTTGAAGATTTATGTACATTGTGGTTTAAATAATTAGTTTGCTATTGTGTGAACATGTCTGAATACCCAGTGAAAGCACACACAATGTCTGAAATAGTTTAATGATATGACTTTGACAAATAGAGTACCTGAAGGATGTCTCTCTTGCAATTGAATGCAAAATATACTGGCAGAGGCTTTTAATTTTTTGGTTTATGCTTGATGATATGAGTATATGATAGTATATTTAGAAAAATGGCTATTATATAATAAGAGATTTAGAATCAGTCTCCTCACATTGTTTTTTTCTGAAAAGGAAAGTCCTGTAATATATAGGAAAAGTTAAATGTATTTCTCAACATCTTTATACAGATTACTCTGTTAAAGAAACCACAGACAGTTATCCAGACTTCACCTTCCCCCACTTCCTTCTCTGGGGAAGTCACCCCCCACCCCCACTAAGTGACTGTCCCCAGATTCTTTCTCTTCTGTGCTGTTCCCCAGGCTGAGGGAGATGTTAAGTCTAATGCAAAGGCAAGGCCAGACCTTGAACCTGGAAACCCGGGGAACACACAGCCCAAAATACTTATTAGAACAGGAAATTCTTGGTGGTGGGGACCCCACCCCCAATGGATGAAAATTATACTCAACTAGTATAGACTGATCTCTCTTCTCTCACCTGTGAGGCAGAGTGTGCTGAGCTGCCATCTAGCATGATGGGGTTTTCCCCTCTGCTCTTTTCAGTGAGAAGGAGATTTGCCCTTTCTGGACTCTTTAATCTATTCACTAAAGGGATTATTTGCTGGAAGATTCTGTCATGCTCTGAACTTGTGTTTCCGTGACATACTGTTATAGTAACTCTCTCCACATACTCTTTAAGATGATTGGATTTTGCTGTAACTTGGACAACCATGCAGTGCAAAATAAATGGAAAACATCTTGTTAGTCGTTACAGAAGGGTTAGCTAACATAATAGTATTACTTGGTAAACTTTATTTAAATCATGAACTGGGAAGGAAAAATTTAGAAGAGCAAGACTTATCTCATTTTAAAATGAAAAAAAAACCCAACAAAGAAACAAATGCAAAATAACTTGCCTGAGATGGAACAAGCAGATATAGTAAGAGTAGGGCTAGAATCTGAGGATCCCATCTCCTAATCCCATTTGATTCTGATATATAACATGCTATTCTTATGCATTTAATAGTTTTACTTTGCTAGTCCTAAATATTATTTAAATCTTTATTTTAAATTAAACAATCTCTAACTCATGATAGTATTGATTTTTCTGTACCTATTACTCTTTCCTTGGTATGATGGTTAAGTTCATGTCTCAACTTGACTAAGTTATAGTGTCAGTTGTTTGATCAAGCAAGCATTGGCTTGATTGTTACTTTGAGTGTATTTTGTGGATTTAAATCATTAGCCACAGAAATAAGATGAAGTTTTTGACGACTGACTGATGGCTGACTGATGTAGAGATATAAATTCTTCTGAGTGCTGAAATAATCAGTTCTCCCTTTAAGGCCTTCAACTGATTAGATGAGACCTCTCTTATTACTGAAGGCAAACTCCCTTGTTGATTATTCTTTCCACTTTATTGTACTTTCCACTTGATTGTACTACTGAAAGTAAACTCCCTTGTTGATTGCACTTTTCCACTTTCTATTCTAAGCTGTAGTCATACTGAACTATATTTTGCTGTTCTGAGTTCCATATGCTCTCTCTTGCCTTGGTTAGATAGGTAGATGGGTAGGGAGATAGATAGATAGATAGACAGATAGACAGAAGTTATTGGTTTATAGAACAATCATGCTTAACATACAGGATATCCCTATATACCACCCTCTTTTTCACACCCTGCATTGTAATAGATGAAGCACTTTTTAATAATTGCACTATTAACCATAGCCCATGGTTTAACTTAGGGTTCACTGTGTTCAGCAGATCCATGTATATTTTTTGAAAAGTTTTATTGTAGTAACATACATAAAGCTTAAAATTTCCCCTTTTAATTACATTCATGTATATAACCCAGTTTTGTTAAATACATTTACGATGTGTGCTCTCATTACCACCATCCATGGCCAAAACTTTTCCATCATCTCAAATAGAAACAGTACATTTTAAGCTCTAAATCCCTATTCCCCACCCCCATACTGTTCCCTGGTAGCCTATATTCTACAGTCTGAGTCAATGACTTTGCTTATTCTATTTTTTTTCATATCAGGAGATCATACAATATTTGTTCTTTTCTGTCTGGCTTATTTCACTCAACATGATGTCATCAAGCTTCAGCCATGTTGGCCCATGTATTAGAACTTCCTTCGTTCTTATGGCTGAATAATATTCCATTGCATGTATATAACATATGTTGATAGATCCTAATGGTATATGTGGCTTCCTCTCTGCCTAGATAATTCTTCTAACCACATGCAATATTTAACTGTGCTGACCTTTAAGGGTAAAGTTTAGAGAACACTTCTTCTGGAGTTCTTTCTTTGACTTCCTCAAGACTTCACTAGGTGCTTTTTTTCTATCCTCACAAAACCCCTTCTACTCTCTCCGTAACAGGACTTGAGATATAATTCTGTGAGTGCATGTCCACCCACAAGCCCCTTTACTTGACTGTGAGTTCTGTGATCACCTGGGTTTCACCTTTCATCAGGTGTAGTACCTGGTACAAAACAGATCCACAATAAGTTTGTGGAAAGTATAAGAGAAGGTAAGTAGAAAATATGTTTAAGATTTCTAATTGTTTTGGAACATTACAATTGTTCCCCATCATCTTTGAGAGAGGAACTACATCTTTAACTCTATGGGGACTATGGTTAATCTCAGCTCCTGCCACCCTCCCCTGGATATATGGCTTTTGAATATAAAGAAACCTAATAAGTCCTCAAACATGCTGTGACCTCTCTTGCACCTTAAACCTAAAGTTTCCTTTCTACCAACTTTTTTTCTTCATCTGATTCTAAATTCCCTTAAATCCCACTTCTTCTGCCTCTGCAAGGTGAATTAAGGGCTTGCTTCTTAGGACTTCCCATAGTGACCTGCATAACCTCCTATTATAACATTTATTCTATTGTTAACATTATTCATATGTTGTTCTCCCATTAAACAATACATTTCTGGGGCATAGTAGGGAAACTAAGAGCCTGGAGATTGTCAGTGCTTATAAATGCTTTTGAATTGAAGAATGAGGAGGGCAATATTTTGATAAGATGATCAGCTTTATAATCCAGGTTAATCTCAAACCAGAGTTCTTATCTTTAAGATAGAAAATTTAAAAAGCAATCTAAGAAGATGTCCCTAAATATAATAGAAAAAATATTCCAGAATAAGAAAACTTTCTAAAACAAATTAGTTAATAACTATATTGCATTTCTAATCTTTTAACCTGATTACTTAGGTACCATTTCTTAGACAACCATGTGTGAGAAAGTGTGCTGTTTCAAACAATTAAGCATTTAATCAATTAAATATTTAATTCTCACAAGCCTAAGAAGTAGAAAAATTAGACCTGGAGGTGTTAAGAATCTTGCCTAAGATTCCACTGTTCTTGGTAGCACAACTTGGGCTTATATCCAGATCCATTAAACCATACATGGAGTATCTTGGCTCAAAAAGAATATCATGTTTTCTAAGAAATAGAAAAAAATTTTCTGGGAAAAGATATGGAATATGATGTCCTAAGGACTAAGCCTCAAACACTATGTATAATCTTCCTTGAAGTAAACAGATACAAGATCTATAGTTTGTACATATTCCAAAGACTGGTAGGCTAGAGTTATAATGAAAAATATAAGTGCAGACCATGTAAACTGTAAATACTCATGTCCTTTTAAGTGCATAGAAATGTGCATGATTTTCCTGAACTAAACTGACAAAGATAAACTAAAATATTGAAACAAAACGCATTTTAAGATGTATAACTGAAAATTCATTTGAAGGTATTTGAATTCTCAAAATATATACATGTTTACGGGTAATGACTAGGTTTGACAAGATGATGGTGGTTGTTTCCTTCCAATATAAGAATATAAACAGGGGTAGTAATCAACTATCAGATGGAGAAACAAAATAGGGAGGAACAGGTGCAACACAGACAATGAGTGATTACACATACTTAAGAGTAGATGAGATGCAGAAGGAGAAAATGCAAAGGAGAAAGTTACCAAAGATTTTAGCATTACCCAGAAATTACTACAGAAAGAGACAGCTTTGTGAGGTTGAGAAAGCTCTTCTGAAATGTACTAATGTCTATCATGTCAACAGAGATTCATATAAAATGATGAATAGCAAAAATATTCATGCCAATTTCAATGCAAAGGTAATACAGAGGAACGAAGAATAAGCATAGGGTAACACCACTATATACAAAAGAAAGCTCTTTTTATCTGGCTCTATTTTATATGCTGTAATGAAATTTTTGAAAAAACAGGTAAAGGCATTAAAAAAAAATGAAACCAGATGTGAAAGGCTGCAATAAGCTAGATAAGAAAACATTAAAAAATGAAGGTTCAGGTGGGCCATGGTGGCTCAGCAGGCAAGAATGCTTGCCTGCCAGGCCAGAGGACCCAGGTTCAATTCCCGGTGCCTGCCCATGTGAAAAAAAAAATGAAGGCTCAATCTCAAGAAAGAACAAGAAAAAGAAATGAAAAAACTCCATAAATGAAATGTAAATCAGAAAAAAAATAGTGACAAGATCGTGCCTTCAGGAAACAGAAGGTGGACAAAGAGACATTAAAGTTATTAAACATAGGTTGTAAGAGATTGAGAAGAAAGGTCAACAGCTGAAGACAGGCCTACAATATCTAATATAGGAAACACTGGAGTGTGTTAAGGAGAAAACCAAAGGAACAATATGAAAAATATTGAAAATTATAATTCAATTTTTTTGCACCTAAACAATATTTTAAGCTGCATATTTACAGTGCACACTGATCATTGTCTCAGCATGGAATGGCATATCCTAAAAAATTACTGGGCTTAAGAAAAGAAAAATCCTTTTTCCATCTAGAAAAAAGTAAGTGGCCTAATGGAAATAACATCAGAATATCATCAGTATTTTTGAGAACAACATTTTGTGCCAGAAAAAAATGGGGCAATGTATTTGTGTTAAGAAAGTGAGTCATGACTTTTATACCAGAAAACTTCCTTGCATGTTAAACAAGCATTGAAATTCAAGTTATCCTGTTTGCCCTTGTTGAATATTGTTCCCAATATCCTTCCAGATGAGTGAATGAATGTCAGTTAACAAAATGTCTAGAAAGACACTGGCTTAAGACAGATGCAAGCACTAAATTTGCACTCATTTCTTCAATTAAGAGGAAATGATGGTTCTAAGAGAGAGGGTGTGGCCTTGGTGGAAGCCACAGGGAGACAGCCTTATAATCATTATGCCCTAACTTTGTTCATGGTGCTTTTCTATAGTGTTTCTTTTGTTGAAATATATTAAGAAAGCCTCATATGGGCCTTTGTGGGGATCATTGACCATCCCATGTGACCAGTGCTCTGCTTGGCTTCCATACTGGCTCAGAACACAGAATATCCAACTGCCACATAAGAGTTCCACAGTGAATTTACTTCAGTTTCAACTGACCAACCCTGGATGGTCAGTTGATGCTCATTATCTGGCAAAGTCATCTGCTGGGTTGGGGTTGTGGGTGTAATGAGTGATGTCTGCTTATCTGCACTCATCATAAATGTGAGCAATAAAAATCAATGAAAATGCAGCACTAAAATATAATCAGAAACTAAAATTTAATTATTGTATAAAATACTCATGAATATAAAATAAGCTAAAATTCAGATATAAAAATATTTTAAACATATAACTGAGAATTCATTTGATGCTAATTGAATTCTGAAAATATATATACAGTTAAGGGTAATGACCATGTTTTCACAAGACAGTGGTAGCTGTTCCCTTCCAAAATAAGACTTTAAATAAGGGATAATAATCAATGATCAGATGGAGAAACAAAATAGAGAAGGACAGGAGTAACAGAAATAATGAGTGATGACCCATACTTGAGAGGATGAAATACAGAAGCAGAAAATATCAATAAGCTGTTGAAGATTTTAGTACTGCCCAGAAATAACAGGAGAGAGACAGCTCTGTGAGGTTGGGAAAGCTATTCTGCTTAAAGTCTATAATGCCAAGAAAAAATTCACATGAAATGATGAAAAGGAAAAGTATGCCGATTCCTACACAAAATACAGGGAAACAAAGTATAAGCACAGGTTAACACCACTAAAAATAAAGGAAAACTTTTTATCTTGTTTCACTTTATATACTGTAATGAATATTTTAAAAAATAAAGGTATGCAGGCCATGGTGGTGCAGTGGCAGAGTTCTTGCCTGCCATGCTAGAGACCCAGGTTCAATTCCCAGTGCCTGCCCATCCCCCTGCCAAAATAAGTAAGACATTAAAATGAAACCAGATATGAAAGACTGTTATAAACCAGACTAAAAAACCATTAAAAAAGAGGAACTAGGCTCAAGAAAGAATAAGAAAAATACAGGAAAACCATTTCATAAATGAAATGTAAACCAGAAGAAACACAGTGACAAGATCGTGCCTTTAGGAAACAGAAGGTGGACAATGGGACAATATTAAAGATATTAAACAGAGGTTGCAAAAGATGGAGAAGAAATACCAACATTTGAAGATAGGCTTAGGATATCCAATATATGAATCACTGGTGTGCTTAAAAGAGAAAACCAAATTAGATATGAAAAAATACTTAAATTATAATTCATTTTTTTCTTACACCTAAAAGTGCATATTCAGACTGCAGCATATTGACATGTGATTCAGAACGAGTAATGGCATGGAATATCCTAGTAAAACTTTTGGGTAAAAGAACAGAAAAGTTCTCTTTACATCTAGAATAAAGTGGCCCAATGTAAGCAAAATGAGAAGTTCGTCATGTTTCTGAGAAGAATACTTTGTGCCAGAAGAAAATGGGGTAATATATTTGTGTTGTCATGACTTTTATACCTAGTAAAACATCCTTGTACATTAAACAAGCATTGACATCCAAATTATCCCATTAGTCCTTTTTAAATATTGTTCCCAATATCCCTTCCAGATGAGTGAATAAATGTCAATAAACAAAATGTCTAGAAAGACATTGGCTTATGGATAGAAGCAAGCACTAAATTTACAGTCATTTGTTCAAATAAGAGGAAATGATGTTTCTGAGAGGGTATGACCTTGGTGGTAGCTACAAGGACACAGCCTCATAATCATTCATTTAAGCTCTAACTCTTCATGATGCTTTTCTATATATGTGTCTCTTTTATTGAAACATATTAAGAAAGCCTCATGTGAGCCTTCTTGGGCATCAGATGACCTTCCCACGTGACCAGTGCTCGGTTTGGCTTCCATACTGGCTCAGAACTTGGAACATTCCAGACCAACTGCCACATGAGAGTGCTGCAATGAATTAACTTCATTTTCAAATGACCAACTCTGGATGGACAGTCAATGCTAATCATCTGGCAAAGTCACAACGCTGGGCTGGGGTTTGTTGGTTTAATGAGTGATGTCTGGGCATGCCTTCAGTTTTCATAAATGTGAATGATAAAAATCAATGAAAATGCAGCACTAAAGTATAGTATGAAACTAAAATTTAATCATTGTATAAAATACTCATAAATGTAAATAAGCTAAAATTCACAAATAAAGAGGATTTTAGACATACAACTGAAAATTCATTTGAAGTTAATTGAATTCTGAAAATATATACACAGTTAAGGGTAATGACTATATTTTCATAAGATGGTGGTAGTTGTTCCCTTCCAAGATATGACTTTAAGAATGGAGTAATAATGTTCAGATGGAGAAACAAAATAGAGATGGACAAGTGCAACAGGGATAGTGAGTGATGACCTATACTCAAGAGTAGGTGAAATACAGAAACAGAAAATATCAAGAAGCAAGTTGCTGAAGATTTTAGCATTGTCCAGAAATTACAGGAGAAACAGCTCTGTGAGGTTGTCAAGAGAAAAGTCATATAAAATGATGACTAGGAAAAGTATCCATGCTAATTTCCATACAAAATACAGGGAAACAAAGAATAAACATAGGTTAACACCAATACAAAAAAAAGAAAAGATCATTATCTTGCTGTATTTTATATACTGTAATGGTATTCTTCAAAAATAGGTAAAAGTATTAGAAAATGAAACCAGATGTGAAAGGCTGCCATAACCCAAATTAGGAAGCTCAAGAAAGGGTAAGAAAAAATACAGAAAAATCATTTCATGAATCAAGAGTAAACCAGAAGAAACACAGTGACAAGATGGTGCCTTCAGGAAATAAAAGGTGAACAGTGGGACAATATTAAAGATATTAAGTATAGGCTGTAAAAGATTAAGAAATACCAACAGTTGAAGCTAAGCCTAGGGCATCCAATATATGATTCACTAGTGCTTCAAAGACAAAACTAAATCAGATATGAAAAAAGTATAAATTATAATTAATTTTAATTTTGTACCTAAAGGTATGTATTCAAATTGCATATTGACCAATGACCCAGAATGAGTATTTTAACAGAACACCCTAGTAAAATTACTTGGGTTTAAAAACAGAAAAATCATTTTTCAATATCCTTTAGTATTACTGACTTCCTGTCTACTTGCTTGATCAAAATCTCAGAAAAGGAAAATCCTTTTTACATCTAGAAAAAGTGGCTTAATGTAAATAACATTAGAAACTCATCAGTGTTTCTGAGAATAATACTTTGTGCTAGAAGGAAATAGGGTAATATATTTGTGTTAAGAAGATGAGTCATGACTTTTATTCCTAGTAAAACTTCCTTGTACATTAAATAAGCATTGAAATCCAAACGATCCTGCTAGCCCTTGTTAAATATTGTTCCCAATATCACTTCCAGATGAGTGAAAAAATGTCAATAAGCAAAATGTCTAGAAAGACATTGGCTTAAGGACAGATGCAAGTACTAAATTTGAAGTCATTTGTTCAAATAAAAGCAAATGTTTCTAAGAGAGCATATGACCTTGGTGGTAGCCACAAGGAGATAGCCTTATAATAATTTATTAAGGTCTAATTTTGTCCAAGATGTTTTTTTAATATATGTGTTTCTTTTATTGAAATAAACTTAAGAAAGCCTCATGTGAGCCTTCATGGGGATCAGTGACCATCCCGTGTGTCCAGTGTTCTCCTTGGCTTCCATACTGGCTCAGAACATCATTCCAGACCAACTGCCACATGAGAACTCTGCAATGAATTAACTTTACTTTCAACTGACCAACCTGGATGGACAGTTGATGCTTATCACCTGGCAAAGTTACCTGCTGGGCTCGGGTTTGTGGGTGTAATGAGTGATGTCTGCAGGACTGCAGTTATAATGATAGATTTCAATGAAAATGCAGCACTAAAACAAACCAAAATTTAGTCATTGTAAGAATAAAATACTCATAAATGTAAATAAGTTAAAATTCAGAAATAAAATGGATTTTAGACATATAACTGAAAATTCATTTCTGAAAACATAACACATTTAAGAATAAGGATTATAATTTTAAAAGATAGTGGTAGTTGTTCCCTTCCATGATAAGACTTTTAAGTAAAGGGAAATAATCAATGATCAGATGGAGAAACAAAATAGGGAAGGACAGGTGCAATGGAGATAGTGAGTGATGACCCATACTCAAGAGTAGATGAAATACAGAAGCAGAAAATATCAAGACACAAGATGCTGATGATTTTAGCATTGCACAGAAGTTACTGGAGAAACAGATCTGTGAGGTTGGGAAAGTTATTCTGAATCATACTAAAGTCTACAATGTCAAAATTCATATAAAATGATGAATAAGAAAAGTATTCATGCCAATTCCCATAAAAATACACAGAAACAAAGAATAAGCATAGGTTAACACCACTACAAATAAAGCTCTTTTATCTTGCTTTATCTTACATACTGTAAAAAAATTTTTCAAAAATAAAGGCATTAAGAAAATGAAGCCAGATGTGAAAGGCTCTCATAAACCACATTAGAAAACCTTTAAAGATGAGGAACTAGACTCAAGAGAGAATAAGAAAAAAATGTGGAAAAATCATTTTACAAATGAAATGTAAACCAGAAGAAACACAGTGACAAGATAGTGCCTTCAGGAGACAGAAGGGTGACAATGGAGCAATATTGAAGATATTAAACAGAGGTTGTAAAAGATTGAGAAGAAATGAAAACAGCTTTCATTTCAGGCCTAGGACATCCAATATATGAATCAAAAAATACTTAAATTATATTTTCTGCACCTAAAAATGCTTATTCAAAGTGCACATTACCAGTGACTTAGAAAAATGGCATAAGATATCTTAATAAAATTACTGGGGATTAAGAAAAAAATCCTTTTTAATATCTTTTATTACTATTGACTTCTTGCCTACTTGCTTTACCAAAATCTGAGCAAAGGAAAATCCCTTTTTACACATAGAAAAAAAAGACAAATGTAAATAACATTAGAAGCTCATCAATGTTTTTTGAGAATACTTTGTGCCAGAAGAAAATGGGGTAATATATTTGAGTTCAAAAAATGAGTCATGACTTTTATACCTAGTAAAACTTCCTTGTACATTAAACAAGCATTGACATCCAAATGTTCCTGCTACTACTTGCTAAATATTGTTCCCCATATCCCTTTCAGATGAGTAAACAAAATGTCTAGAAAGACATCGGCTTAAGGACAGATGCAAGTAGTAAATTTGCAGTCATTTGTTCAACTAAGAGGGAACAATGGTTCTAAGAGAGAGGGCATGAGTTGCCCTCTTCTTATAATCATTCATTAAGCTCTAACTTTATTCATGGTACTTTTCTATATATGTATTTCTTTTATTGACATATTTTAAGAAAGCCTCATGTGAGCCTTCATGGAGATCAGGTGACCCATCCCATGTGACCAGTGGTCTGCTTGGCTTCCATACTGGCTCGGAACCCAGGACATTCCAGACCAACTGCCACCTGAGGGATCTACAATGAATTAACTTCACTTTCAACTGACCCACCCTGGATGGACAGTTGATGCTCATCATTTAGCAAAGTCACCCTTTGTGGTGGGGCCTGTTGGTTTAATGAGTGATGTACCCCATTGTCACTGTGACTAAAGGTATACACTCTGGTCTGATCATAGAGTAGGCAATGGCTCCATGAGCACTGAGTGTTAACCTTCTCTCCTTAAGTCCTTCCTCACCAAGATTGTTTCCATTCTGGAAGATATGGGGGTGAGGACTTCTAGTTTTAGTATGCATTCTACTGATCACTAATGATATTAAGCATATTTTTGTACACTTGCTCATGCTGAACTCACTGCAGATACTATGATTTATGGTTTATCCTGAGAACCTCAGACAGTTCTTAGAATGGTCCCAAATCCCCCAAGGGAGACACTCAACCCTGTTCTTAGAGATATTGCACTTTTGTGCTTCCAATATCTCACATGACTCAAAGGAGGCTTCAGTAACAGTAATAATACAATATTAACTCAAAATAGTACAAAATGTCCTCAGTCAGTTACAGGCATCCCCTCTCTCAAGGCATAATTCTCCTCTGACTGTGGACCTTTGAACTTAAAGCAAATTATCTTCTTCCAATAGAAAAAGCACAATCATAGGATAAATGATCCCACTGCCATATGGAGAAATGGGGTGGAAAACAGGGATCATTTGATCTAAACAATTTCAAAAACGTGCAGGGCAAACTCCATTAGATTTCAAAGTCTGAGAGTCATTCATCCTTGTGACTTTAGAAAGCAGTATTCCACCCTTTCCAAAAGCCTGTTCTCTCCAAACACTAGGAGGAGGGTTGCAACATTGGGGAACATTGGGGAGACTACCTTTTTTCTTGGTCCCACCATCCTAAAGCATATTGATGGCATCTAGATTAACTGCCATCTCTGGGGCACACACTCAACAATTTCAGAAAAATAGGGTGGAAGTCAGACATCCTCAATCCCTTGGGAATGTGCTGCACCCACTCTGAGGCCTGGGACAGAAGATCACTTCCTGAGCATAAAGGCAGAAACCTGCCCATCTGCCTCTGGGGCAAACTCACCCCCTCCACAGGCAGAGGTGAAGCCACTCTCATGGTCCATTGTTTCTTGTCTTCAGAACTTTGCTTCCATGGTTTTGCCTCTGAGGCTGTTCTTCCTTCAGTCTGTCCCTTTTCTGTCGCTTTTGGTCCAGACTGGCAGTGAAGCCATGCATACAGCTCTCACAAAATATCTGTTGACTTGGTATGCAGCATACAGGGATGAAAACCGTAAGACAATAGGATCTTCCAGAAATCCTTTCTGGATAACCAGATCTCCTATCCTTGCTTGTCCTGTAATGATGGGTTCATGTTTAGTTAAATCTTCATGTGGTACACTAACCTCTGGGGTATTACTTTCTAGAAGACCTGAATTATCCACACCATCTATTTTTGGTTTCTTTGTACCCCAAATTTAAGTTATTAAGTTCTCCTTTTCTTGTCACATTTTACTATAACCTGTGAGAAGAAACCAGGCTGCATTTTTTTTCACATTCAATTTAGAAATCTCCACAGCCAAGCTTCCCAGATCATCAAATTCAAATTCTCCCTTCACACAGCACCAGGAATCTATTTTGCCAAACTTTCTGGAACTTCAAAACAAGGGTCCCCTCCTTCCAATCTGCAACAAGACATTTCTCTAAGGCTTCAATGGAAGCATCTTTAGAGTCCATGTTTCTACCAACTCTCTCTTCAAAGCAATCTAGGCTTTCTCTATCAAGCTTCTCACAATTCTTCCAGAATCTTTCCCTTATCCATTAAAAAAACCATTCTAACATGTTTGCTATTTGCAAATACAGCAGCACCCTACTTCTGGTACCAAAATCTGTTTTAGTATGCTAAGACTGCCAGAATGCAACACACCTGATATAGAATGGCTTTTATAAAGGGGAATTATTCAGTTACAAATTTACTAATTTGGGAAGCCACACAGTGATGTCTGCTGGGATTCTCTCCCAGCTTCTTTATTCAAATGGTTTTCCCCAAGGCAGTTCTTTTTTGCATCTTGAAACATCTGGGTCTGAGCTAGCTCTGAGCTCTGGGCTGTGCTGAATTTTTTTGAGCTGTGCTGAGGTCTGCTTTTAAGCCTCTATCTTGTCAAATATAAATATCACTCATTGTGGAAGACACTCCCTTAACTAATTACAGATGTAATTAGCCATAGGTGGATTTCACATGCTGATGATTTAAGTCCACAAAAACAGAACTGGGCACCATCACCTGACAAGTTGACATGTGAACATAACTATAACTACTAAAGTGCTTTTCTGTGTATGTGTTTCTTTTATTGAGATATATATTAAGAAAAATAAATACTAGTAGTATTATACAATATTGTTACTATAACAAAATCCAAGATTAAATATAGAGCTTATTCCTGAAGTTCTCAATTTACACAATTAAAAAAACTAAATTGTTATTAAATTGGTTGATTACAGGATGGGATATTAGGTGATAAGTATGAGATGGTTCTGTTTCTTTCAAGTCATGTCTTATTCCAGCCTCCAACCACCATATCTTTTCCATGGAGGCTCAGGCTAAGGCCTCCAGATCACCATCTTTGCAGTTTTGAATGGTAGGATCTGCAACACAAACACAAGTCCTGGAATCACTGAGGAGGCACAGAGATGGATGGAGAAGGAACCTCACTGGGGTGGGCTGAAGTATCCAGTAGAAACCTCAGACTCTAGAGAGGCAACCTTGGGCCCCTGACATCCACAGAAGTGAGATCTGCAGGGCATCAAGGCCAGTTTCCTGCTCTGTGCTGAGAATGTTGTCTATTGGCAGAGAGTGGCCATAAATGTTGCTTGGCAGGACATTCCTTAGGTAAGTTTCTCCTGAAGAATTAAAGTGATACAGAAGAAAGGGGAGGGCTCTAGGATTCCTGGATGAAAGGCAGAATACCACATACCTGTGCTGTGTGAGGAGCAGAAATTGTGAAGGAACAGGGGTGGAAGTAGTGACCCTGCCCCCTCAACCCTTACCTTCAATACAGTCCAGTCATGACAGCTCATAAAAATTGAGAGCTTTCCTGGAGCTCTTACCTTTTTCTAATAATCATTTTTTTTCTCTTTAAAGGAACTATAAAACATTCCCTGTGCCTTTAAAGTGAAAGTCATTGAATTTGATAATAAAAAACAAATTTTCTTAATTTACTCTATTTCATGATATAAAGGTACAAGAGACCCCCATTTAAAAATATAAAATAGTTATATTTATTTCAACCGATGTTGAAATTAAAAAGCAAATAGAAGGAACAGAAGTAACTTGTAATCCTACCCCCTTTATGCAATCCCAAGGGAATACTGCATTATAATTTCCTTCAGATTTTGCAATTATTTGCATTTTACATATATAATAGAATTCTTAGATCCTCAGCTTGGTGAAAGGTGCCCTGGCCAGAGTGTTACAGAGGCTGATGGCAGCCAGAGCTTGGGACGTCCTAATCAGGCAGGCCTAGTGAGATAGAAAGTTGGGCCAAGAGAGCATCCATGCTTGCCTCCGAATACCCCAGAATGCCTCTGCCCTGATTATTTATTGAATAATGTCCCCCACAAAGACATGGTCAAGTCCTAACCTCCAGTCCTATGGATGGGAACTTATATAAATAGGATCATTAAAGATCCTATTAGTGAAGGTGAGCCCTATTGAATCATGGTGGATTTCAATCCAATATGACTGGAGTCCTTATAAGCAGAGGGAATTTGGTCACAGTCAGGATGAGGAGACAGAAGGAGACAGGTGGCCAGATGACAGAGGCAGAGATTGAGTTATGGCTTGTCAGCAAGCGGTCACTAGAGAAAGCATGATCCTATTGACACTGGTTTTGGTCTTTTAGCCTCCCAAATTAAGAGACAATAAATTCATGTCCTTTGAGCCAACAAGGCAGTTGTATTTGTTAGAGCAGCCCTGGCAAGCTGAGATAATTAAACTTACCCTTTGCTCAGGAGAACTTACTCTGAGGCAGTCAGGACCACCCACATCCTTCACTCCACTCAGAACTTAACTAATCCAACTCCCTGTTGACCTTGAGGGTATAGAGTAGGAAAGATTCAGTGTCATAGGACCAAGATTTGGAAGAAATCCAAGGCAAGTCTTCACAAAGAATGCCATGTGAATGACAGATGGTAGCCTTGCAGGCATTATAGCCCTCTCCTCCGAATTAAGGACCCATTGGAGAGCATGGTAGAGCAACTTTAGGTCTTCTATGGAATGAGTTCCTGTTCCCTGGACAGGTTCTCAGAAAATCCTTCATTTGCCTGCTCTTATTTTGACCAACCACTTCTTGTTTCTGCCTCTGTATCCAATCTCAATGGTGGCCTCCCAGTGACCTCCTTAGTAATGCTGATTTTCCTGAAGTGCCAGAAAGAAATAAAGGAAACGATAGTGTACGCGTGACCTTGTTTCCCTTTCCCTATTCATTCTACCCACTCCACACTATATTTCCACTTCTTTTTTCTCTTTTTACATCCTACTTCCTTTTAAGTAATGGGGGATTTACTAAAAGAGATTTTTACTCCTCAAAGAGTGTAGACAGCTGTAGGAAAGAGAACAAGCTTGCATATCCAAAGCTACCATGTGTAGGAAACACACCTGTGAGGGGAGAGCCCAGCCCAGAACTGAATACACATGTGTCCCCTCTGCAGGGGTGGCCCAATGTATCTGACTTCCAGTCTAGCTTTCTGCCTGAATAAGTCAGTGTTAATATGGAAATATTTATGATGTACAGTAGATTTGGAATTCAAGGCAATAATAGAAAAGTAGGTGAGGAATGCGGAGAAACTTTATAAACACTGTTATTCCTGTAATCTCACCTTCCTTGGTGAAACCATAACCTTCATGGTGACAGTGATATAAAGAGGGAAAGATGGAATAAAAAAGTGGTACAAAGAGAAACTTAACAGTAAAGAAACATATTTAAACATGAAATGGAAATAAATTATAAATTGTCATTCCCTACATCAGAATCTCCTGAATCCATGAAGCTGGCTTCTGCATGGATGAGGGCAGTAACCGTGATGGATGGGGTGGCCCTGTGAAAGGAAAGTTAGAGATGAGGGGAAAATTCGAGACCCTTTTAATGTTAGGATGTGATCTGATCCCAGGACAAAATTGTGTCCTCATTCCTATTCTCCTCTCCTAGGGCAGAGAAGAAACAGACTTAAAAAGAGATGGAAAAAAGAAATAAATTACTTGGAAATTGTCATTCTCTCTATCCGACACTTCTGAATCTGTGAAGAAGCCTTCTGAATGGATGAGGGCAGTTTCCGTGATGCAGTGTCCTTGAGAAAGGAAAGAAGAAAGCTGGAGTTGAGGGAAGAACTTGAGCCCCTGTTGTTCACGTCAGGATGTGACTGATCCCAGGACAATTCTGTCCTCATCATTATTCTCCTTTTCAAAGGCCTCAACTGCTTCACCTCTGCCATGAGGAAGTGGGGCTAGATCTCCAGAGTCCCTTTTCTGGCCCTCAAATACTGCAACTGTGTCCAGGAAGATGTGCCCATGCCTTCCTTTTCCTCTAAGATGACAGACATTGTCTCCATATCTTTCTGGGATGACATGGTCTTTCTTCCCTTTTTCCCTCCCTCAATATGTGTTGCCACTTCTTTTTCTCCTAATTCCCACCCATATTAATTTGCTAAAGCTGCCAGGATGCAATATACCAGAAATGGAATGGCTTTTAAAGGGGGATTTGTTAAGTTGCAAGTTTACAGTTCTAAGGCTATAAACACTTCCATAGGAAGAAACCTTGGATCAAGACCTCTGTCAGCTAGAAAGGCACATGGTGATGTCTGTTAGCTTTTTCTTCAGGCCTCTCATTTCAAAAGACTTCTCCGAGTCATTTTCCTTTAGCATCTCCTAAGGTCCGTGTGGGCTCTGAAGCTTTTTCCTAAACGGTTCCCTCTTAAAGGACTTCTGTAAGCAAACTCACTTTGAATGGGTGGAGATATATCTCTATGGAAACAGTTTAATCAAAAAATCCCACCCAGGGTGGGCCACAGTGGGTCAGCAGGCAGAGTTCTCACCTGTGTTTAATTCCTGGTACCTGCCTATGCAAAACAAAAAAAAACCAACAAAAAAACCCCACCCAGTAGTACTGAATCAGGGTTAAAGAATATTGCTTTTCTGGGGTACATAACAGTTTCAAACCAGTACACTGCCATTTCTTTTTCCTTTTTCAGCCTCCACTAATTATATTGTTCTTTAATATGAGATAACTAGTGGAACAATCAAGACTATACTGTGGGGCTGTGTCAACCAGTGTGTGAGGCAATTAGCAGTCCCTTTACATGAGTCCTCCAGAAATACTGCTAAGCCTTGGAAGGTATTGAGAGGTCAGCTAGACACCAACCTCTGTCAAATGGGAGAAAATTCTGGTTTTATTCCTACTTCCAGGATTTGTATTTGGGTGATAAGTGGAGACAAGAAATTTGTTCAAGTATATGATTTTGAGATGTGGGAACATATATGCAGTAAGCCTAGAGAACCAAAGCCTTTGAAGTTTGGCAGTGGTTGAGGAAGGAAAAGAGCAGAGCTTGCTGGAAAGATAATCTTACATAGCAAAGCAATAAAAGATTATTGCAAACACAAAACACTTAAAAGTCCATGGTCCTAAAACTCTATTATGCAATTAAAGTTTGTAAATAATAAACCAGACCTCCATATCTATTTCTATTGCTTTCTCATTTCTCACCCCTTTGCTCAATCTGCAAAGTACCAGGTGTAATACAACTGCTTTTGGGAACCCTTTCCCATTGGATCCTTCCTTGAGCATTGTTGCCTACCTGGATTGTTCTCATTCTCACTGCTGGTGGAGTCATTCTGCTGATCCACAAGCCAATCTTTAGGAATGCAAACATCTGCAGGAAAATTGTTAGAGAGAGTGGCTCACCCATCCCATCCTTAACCAGTTGAGGGCTTGCTGGACACCCAAGATCCTCACGCTTTTTCCCTTTGATTTCAGACCTTCCCTGGGGTGTGTGGAATCAGAGGCCTTCAACAAAACATTACACAGTCACAAATGAGAGGAGGTGAAGAAATCCTTTCTCAATTTCTCACTTCCTCTTTTAGTTGGGCCCTCACAGCACTCACCTCCAACCTTATCATTCTGAAATTCTGACTGTTGTGGACATGTTCTGTGTTAGAGAGTTGAATGAACAGACGCAGTGACAGGTTCTGAGCAGCTGCCTAGGACACTGTTTTCTGAGGTTGAAAATGTTCTCTACATTGTACAACAGCTTCTAGCCAAAAAGCAACCTTATTTATGGAACACATGGGACTTCCTCTACTGCTCTGGCCTGCAGAAGCTCTTCCAACAGGCACTTGGGGGAGCTAGGGTGACACAGAGTAACAATTTATTTAGGGTGTTGTGTCTTCATAACTCAGGGCACTTTTCTTGGTTGGGATAAGGTCAGAGTAATATGGAGGTGAATGGTTAGAAGCATAGAATGAGCTGCGGTGGGGTGGGAGAAAGATGGCAAGTTGGGGGAGCAATAATAATGGCAGGCAGTCCTTGGCTTTGTAGCTATAGACATGCCATAGCAAAGTGAACTAGTTCGTCTGCAAATGCTAGGAAAATACATACCATTGTTCAATGACAGATTTTTATCACTCCCCCTGCCCATTCTGAAGCCCAACTAAAATGTAACTTCATGACATGTTCTAAGGACATCTCAGCCGCCACATCTTTACATGTGCTGAAACTGCCTTGATCATCTGTTGTATAGGATTTTGTCCTTTTGTGTACCTAGCATTTTATTTTCCTTCCAATTTAATGCTTATTCAACATCTCACCTAAATTGCCAGTATTTGTTTTATAACTTCTAGACCAGGGATTCATACTTACAATACATTTGCCATAGAGTCTATAGAAATTCCCACTTTATTAGAAGCAACCTTGTTGTTGGACTAGATTCAATTCTAGGCAATATATATTCTTTGCATTTATTCACTGATACTTTGTTGTAAAGGTAATCAATTATAGAAGATTTGAAAATACCGTAACTTCAGCATTTAATCATCCCTTACTAATCATATCATTTTCCTTTAGTCTTCCTTTTCTATACAATGTATGTGTATTCATTGAATTATTAGTTAGTCCATCACTGTCCCTCAATAATGGGTCAGACATTATGGAGGGATGCATAGTTGGACTTCTGATGCCATGTAGCCCTTATATCTGGAGGATTTCAATAAGGGTTTTAGATACCAGGTGAAGAACCAACTCTTACTTGAGTTCTTATTCTTCAGTGACCCTACTATGTGTTGCTCATAGGATTTGAGGATCTCTAGAGTTCATGCCAATAATGTTATCAAATGCAACAAACTATTTTCATGATGCCTATCTGCCTTGGGCAAGCTGCTGAACTGTGCCCTCAGTCCTTGTTGTTAACCTGTTTGTCTTACATGATGCCTCAAAGCTCAAACTTTGGTATCACTGGAAGTATGTGGCCTTTCTATGTGCTTTAAGCACATGACAACTATACTAAAGTATGCAGTTATCACTTAGGCTTTAGGCCATGGGACCACTGAGGCTACCTTATTATGATGATGAGAAGTTTCGGTCTCGGTAGGCTCAGTTGATTTCAGACACATACACAGATGCTGGAGCTCCCTTGCCTAGTATCTAGCAATCGTATTATCTCCTGATAAATTCATTTCCTTATAGTATATTGCACTCTGGCAGCTTTTACAAGCTAAAACAGTATGGGATTCTACAGTACAAATGGCCATCAATGCTTTTTCAACTAGTAAATCAATTAGGCTTTTGATGAGGTATCAGACTTATTAATATAAATGATGGCATATTCTCTCAGTGCTTACCTAAGTGAGGGGAGTATTTGAGCAGATGTGTGTGTGGGGAACTGGTAATACTTTAATGTCCTAGACAGCCCCCAACTTGATAGAACAATATGAAGAATATAGATTGAGAGAAGCAGAAAGTAGAAAATGGGTTCATACTTCTGAATGCCATTCAGAAGAGAAATGAGAAAAGGATTAGGAAACACGTTAAGAAAAATGTAACCATCCAATTGGAGGAATAACATTCTTCAGAGACTACAGGAACACAGTACACACTTCATATTTTTGGAGAACATTCAGAATGAAGCAGAGAATAACCTTCCCTGCAGCCTCCTATGTATAGTCACATAAATGAAAAAAATATGAATAAATATGGAAAATGGTACTACAGTATCAAATATGAAAGTTTCTGTACTAATTCTGGAACATTATGCAAAATCTTAGCAGTTTTTACTTGAGAGGCAGAACCTGGAGAACTGAAGAATAGGGAAGCAAGTTCACTCAGATTTCAATGTACATTCTTGTGAATCTTTTTCAAGTGTCTTTCCTCTTAAGAAAAAAACTTATCTTCAAACTAGCGTCATAAAAAAGGTCATTTTTACTTGGCTCTTATTTCACAGGGTTAGGAATCAAAACAGAGCATAGTGAGGATAACTGTTCATATTTTTTTGATGTCTGGGATCTCAATGAAAAGATCCACTGATGATGGTGTCTTGCCAACCAGGAGTTGGAAATATCTGGGTTAACTTCACCCATGTCTTTGGATTGAGCTGCATTTTGACTTTGAAGCCAGAAGGCCTATGAGACTTCTCATGAGCATCTCATCTGAGATGAAGACATGCTATCTTCATCTTCATTCACCTTTCTCTCTGTGTTTCCCCTCTTCTTATAAACTGGAATAGGGCCCGTTGTATGTCAGTATGACCTCTTGTTGATGACATCTTCAAAGACCCTATTTCAAATAAGGCCATATTCATAGGTATTGAGCAGTATATCATTTTGGGGTACATAATACAAACCATGGCATTCTGTAATGGTAGCTACATGACAATAGGCATTTGTCAAAACCTACAGAGCTGTACATCATAAGGACTGAGCCCTCATACTAATATATCAATAATAAACACATGAGGTGTGGGACACTTATCTTTATGCCTCCATTTCTCCATCTGAGTTGTGTATATAGTAAACAAACCCACCCTATAGGGCAGTGATGAGCACTGTATTAGCTATTATATGTAAATGGTCAGATGGGATTATTTTCTTGGCATAGTTGACACTGGTAATTGGCCTGTGTAAACAGAACCTACATCTATGATAAACACACACAAGTATTTGCACACACACACACATTTACAATCATACCACACTTAGCCATTGATACCTTCCAAATCCAATTCTTGTTAATCCATTCCACTCAAAGAGAACCCAGCTCCTTTCAGTGACTGTAGAAATAGGAATGAGTTCTTTACTTGGAGATCAATTTCTCTCACCACACCCCCCATTCTCTCTCCTACATGGAATCGGGAATTATGGTGGCTGTCCACACTAAAGCTAGCAAAGGCAACCCACCATACTTGCCTAGATATCTCTCCTTCGCCTGTGTATGATTCCAGAATATGGGCTTTTTCCTCTTGTTTCTAAGGCCACCTATAGAAGGAAAAGAAACCCTGTGAATATCAGATCTTGCTATGCACCATTTGCACAGATCTTTTGCTCTCTTGGTTGCTCTAAATCCATTGCGTTTGTGGGCAATCACAAAATTCTTAATGCAAAGAATAAAAAATGCCACTTAGGAAAGGGCCTCTACCATACATTTTCCATTCTGATGCTGCCAACATAGTATACTTTTTTGGAATCAGTTTTCAGTTGGCCAGAGATTCTGCCCACCTCCCACCTGTAGTGTACAGTACCTAAATTGTATAATCTACATGGCATTTTCAAATCTGAACTTGACTGAAAAAGAAGTTAACCAAGAAAGTGATGTAATCATTTCAGACAAACAAAGGCATTCTTACCTTGGTTTTGGATGGGTTCTCCTCATTTTCCCTGACATTAGAAATCTCCTCCAATGGGTCCCCTGTGGGAGCTGGGAGGATACAGTACATTGGTGTTGCTGCTCATGAATTAGGGGACTTTACTTGACTCAGTCAAAAGTCTTCTGTTTATGGAATTTGTTGGTTAACTTACATGAAGTAAGCTGCTTCTGGGCCATTCACTTCATAAATTTTATTGCTCTTCTTAGCTATGATACATTACCTAATTTTCTCTGTGTAATTAACTGTCTGTGTACGTGGTTATCTATCTGTCCCTCTAAGTTCACTGACTTTTCTCTCTATTGCTATGTATTGAAAGTCAGGCTACTCATTGGGTAATTGAGAAAAAAATCATTCTCTCTGCCCAGGCTTATCTCTAGGGATGGGAATGGCTTGGGGAAATCTTACATATATAAATCTGTAAGTGGGGATTTGGGGTAGCCACCAGGTATGAAAAGAAATGTGGGTTTTAGTTCATATATTGACTCTTCAACATAAACATTCTTAAGATATTTTTGAATACTTGTGAAAGTAGTGGACCAGATACCCAAATGTACTGGACTAAATATATATAATGAGAGAAAGGTAGCAGGAAGCATGATAAAAACAAAGTT
The DNA here is from genome assembly GCA_004026745.1 of Myrmecophaga tridactyla. NCBI lineage: Eukaryota > Metazoa > Chordata > Mammalia > Pilosa > Myrmecophagidae > Myrmecophaga > Myrmecophaga tridactyla. Next base: position 37,563 of record PVIY010007911.1, on the reverse strand, counting down.
AGTAATGCTTTACTGTGTGAAATGCCTCCCTACCCATCTCAACCAATACAAATTCAATCCAAATTTCTAAAATTAGTAATTTACTATATTCTGTACTTAATAAGTACAAAACATTAGTAAAATGGATATTATCATATTCTCCCAAGCGACTAGCAAATGGGGAGGGGGAGTAAGGGGCTATGGTCAAAGGTAATGGTAAATTTTTCTAAATGGAGATTAGTTTTAAAAGCAATTAACTTTAAAAAAAAAACCAAATGTAAATAAGGGGTGAAACAACATTATAATGCCGATCTAAAACTGGAGAGGAGAAACTGAAAAAGATGAGAAATAATTTGTAAAATTACCTTTCCCCGTTTGAGGGGATTGAATTAAGCAGGCCAATGTGAGAATAGCTCTTGAGCATCAGTTTAGATTTCCCATGTCTACAGATGCGCTGAGAGCTTCTCTACCTGCTGCCAACCTTGAATCTCTCTGTGCACAAAGGGGCAGAACCAAGGGCCATATGTGTGTCACACATTACTATGACAATGGGTTCTCACAGAATTTTCAGAGTGCATGTGTTCTCCACATTGTGAAGTCCAACTGCTACTCTCTAGATATGCATGTTTTACGTGGACACATCATTAAGAGTAAACTTTTTTTAACTGAATCCTGGACCCACATATTATTTTCTGATTTTGAAAATAACTTTCATGAGAGAAAATGAGCTGTTTCCTTCCCATGTATAGTCAGTAGTGAAATGGCAGGGTGAAGTGGAAGAAACTGACATACTCAGAAGAAACAGAGGTGTCATTCTTTTTTTTTTTTTTTTTTTTTTTTACATGGGCAGGCATGTAAAAAAATGGAACCCGGGTCCTCTGGCATGGCAGGCAAGCATTCTTGCCTGCTGAGCCACTGTGGCCTGCCCCAGAGGTGTCATTCTTGATTTAAAATCCCACCCATTACCCATTTTTACCATTCCTGAGTCACCAAAGCTTTCTAGAAAAAATAATGAACAATTTGTTCTAGAGTAGAAAGAAAGCATCAACATATATTCAGTTTGAAAGGTGATACTTCTCTAAGAATTTATCTACTTACATATATCCGTCTCTCATCATCTCCGTATATTAACTAGCTTTCCCTGTTCCATAACGAAATCTATACACTTAGCTTTGTCTCATTCTCTGTGAATTCACTAAGCAGTGTCTTTATCATTGTTGCATGTGAAAGGGTGGATTTTCAATTAAAAAGAAAAACCAGTATATTATCACCAGTTCATTCCTGTTATGGATAAACATGTTGGGTGAACATACATAATTAAGATAAATGCATGTTTTTGAGTACTGGCTCATATATGGACACCCAATCATGCAAATTTGTATGAGCTATCTATGAAAACTAGCTATCTGAAAAGATGTGATGTGTCTCCAATTATATGGAAAAAGTGAAAGTTTTAGAATGAAGATTAGAAAGCTGACATGTTTAAAACAAAGATGGCACCCCTTCATGGTAAAAAAATACTGCTCTACAAATGACTATCATTGCTGAGTCATTTCAAATTTCTAGAACTAATAAATAGGTCACTGATGAAGTATAAAAAAATGAATTATTAATGGTTTACCATATTTTCTGCAGTGATTTCCCCAACTGAGGTACATGGTTGGATAGTGTGGAAGAAAACCGGTAATACTAGACTGTAGTGTCTTAACAGAATTTCAGAGGCCCCTAGCTTGAACATTGTATATGTGCTTCTTTGAAAAATGAACTAGACACTTATTCAAAAATGAATGTCAAGGGCGGCTGCCGTGGCTCAGCAGGCAGAGCTCTGACCTGGCGTGCTGGAGGTCTGGAGTTTGATCCCTGGTGCCTCCTGCCCATATGCAAATTAAAAAAAAAAAAGAATGTCAAGTTGGAAAAGAAAATGAAAAATAATTAGGAAATATGTATGTGTGTAAAATGTAACCATCCTATCAAAGGAGTAGCATTTGAAAGTAAAGTAATTTAGGTTTCCCATTTTGGGAGAACAGTTGGATGAAGATGAAAACATTCCTTCCTCCTGTCACCTATGTGCCCACAGTGAGCGTAGAATAAATGAGTAAATATAGGTGAGTCCTTAGAAAAATGGCTGGCATGACGTCTTTGTTATAGGTATTTTCAATTAACGTGTCTGATGGATATGCAAAATAGTTGTTACTTTCAGAGGCATACCTGAGGGAACAGGGAAGGAAACTAGGATTTTAATGTAAATTCATTGTACCTTTTCCCTTTAATAAAAGTGTATTATTTATTTTGCTATTAGACAAAACCCTAATTCACAAAATAGCAGAACATAACCATTTTACTTTGCTCATGTAGGTATTCTGCAGGCCACAGTGGGGGTGGCCATTTCTACTTTATGATGTCTAGGGCCTCAACAGAGACAACTCCCTGGCTGGGGTTCTTTCTACAGCCAGAGGATGGAATTACATGGGTTAATGTCACATGTCTGTCAGTTGACACTCTGCCTGGAGGACCTACAAGAGACCTCTTCACTGGCCAGGGCTTCCTGGTAGAATGTCAGTCTCAGGGCCTTCAGACCCTTACTGGTAGCTGAGGTCTTTCCAGGTGACTGACCCACATGAATCAGACAAAGATTCATGGCGTTTTCAGCATAACCATGTGTGCTGGTTTGAAAGTATTATGTACCTCAGAAAAGCCAGGTTTTAATCCCAATCCAATCTTGTAGGGGTAGCCATTTCTTTTAATCCTCATTCAGTACTGTAAGGCAGAAACTTTTTATTACCTTATCTCCAAGGAGATGTGGCATACCCAATTGTGGTGGTCTTTTGATTAGATGGGGATGGGACTTCACCTATTTTAGATGGGTCTTGATTCATCTACTGGAGTCCTAATTTTAAAAGGGGAAACATTTTGAAGAAATGACAGAGCTGAGAAAGACAGAGAGCTGACACAGATGCTGACACTTGGAGAACAGAGACACAGATGTTTGGAGATGTTTGGAGCCCAGGAGACATCACCATGAGATGTCAGCCAAGCAAGCAGAACCTGGAGAGAACCAACAGAAGCCAAGAGATGAAGGCTGGCCCTGGAGAAGCAAAGCAAGGAGCCCCCACCAGAACAGAGGCTGAAAGCAAAGAAGCCCAGGAACGAGGGACCAGCAGATGCCAGCCACATGACTACCCAGCTGACAGAGGTGTTCCTGACCCATCAACCTTCCTTGAATTAAAGTATCTTTCACTGGATGCCTTAGTTTGGACACTTTTATAGGCTTAAAACTGTAAACTTGTAACATTAAATTCCCTCTTTAAAACCTGTTCCAGTTCGGGTATATCACATTTCAGCATCTCACAAACTAAAACACCATGGATGCTATGCCCACTCACTTCCATGGCATTTTGTGAGTGATAAGGGATCACTAGTGTCAGCTGTGCTTAAAGAGCTCTCAATGGGAAGTAGGTCAGATAAATTACAAACATGTTTTAAAACATGCATGGGCTAGTTTAAAAAATACTCTTTCACAGGATGCCACTCCAAAATCTGTGACATGGGAGACATTGCATAGGACCATGGGGCTAGGTAAACAGAGGTTTGATTCCTTCTACCTCCACCATAAGCAGTGTGACAAGTAAACAGATCTCTAGGGATCCTTAGAGGACATACATGAGGACTTTAAAAAGTTGAAGTCTGCCTTACATGATGATGTATGAAGAAAGTGTTCCTTCTGTGCCCAGGTCAGGCTACTTGGTGCATATGCCTCCAAACTTTCCTGAATTTTTCTTTGAACTATATGCATTTGTAAGTACTGATAGATTTGTGTAGTTTTCTTAGTAATCATTTCCCTGTAGACTTGAAGCCCTGTGAGGACAGACTGTGGTTCTTTTATTTCTCATCAGCTTTTGGCTCAATTATTAGCACACAGAAGTAGCTCTGCAGATGGTAACATGTCTTCCCACATTTAACAGTTTCCCTATTCAAAATTCAAGGTCTTCCTATAGCCTTCCAGTTTACTCCAAATCTATTCCATGCTCTTGCAATCCCTGGATGTCTTTTAACCAGAGTCTCCATGGAACCTGAGGGACAGCTATGTCTGAAAAAATCCCAGAGCTTCAGGCAATTTCCATATGATGCACATGTAGTTGTGGTACATATTTAGTGTATAGAGAAATGACATTTACAACATAATAAAATATGTAATTGATACATAATAAAAATATCTGTAAAGAATTCTCATCTAATAAAAGTTATTTAAAGAAATTGCCAGAATGTGACTATTTTCCCTTTTCATACCATATACCAAAACTTCTAGGTCCTTTACAAGTGTAAAAATGAAAATATGCTGTTTTGGTTTGCTAAAGCTTCACTCAAGAAAGGGCAATCATGCCCGGGGTTTCACTGTCACATGGGAAGGTACATGGTGACATCTGCTGATCCTTCTCTGCTGGGATTGTTTCCAAAACGGATCTTTCAGCTCCTATGGGTCCTTCTGGCCTCTCCTGGGTCATTTTTCCCTGTATAAGTGTCTGCGGGTCCTCTCTTATCTTCTCTGTTGTAAACTATAGATTTCACCTCTTAGCATCTTCTGGAGCATTTTCTGTCTCTAAGCATCTTTCATCACTTTGCTTTCTATACCAGCTCTGAGCTCTTTCTATATTCTTTTCCCAGAGGACTCCAATAAAAGGATTAAGACCCACCTTGAAATTTGGTGGGTCTTATCGCTGGAACCAACCGAATCCAAATGTTGCACCCACAATAGGTGTGTGCTCAGAAGACTGGATTAGAAGAACATGGCTTTTCTGGGATAAATAACAGTTTTAAAAGCCTTTGGGCCCCCAAACATGTTCTTTCCATACACAAATTATTCATGTCATAATATCATAAAAGCCTTAAACAATTTCAGTAACAATACAAGTATAATACAAAGTAAAAAAACAGTAAAAAAAACTCATCAAAGTCAGCTAACGGCATGGTCTGACATTGCTACCTATCATGACCTGTCAAACCCCAACCACATGAGTCCCCAGGTCTATTCTGTAGTCATTTCCTCTATTCCAGAATGCATAAATTGGAACTGACATACTCAGCAAGTGACAGAATCCCCACATTGGTTCTCTGACTTGTGGAGTGAGGGATATTATGGTAGCAAAGGCCAAGTGGAAGCCACTAGAACTACCCCTAGATAGCAAAATAGTGAATCAGATTACTGTGGGGATTACTGGAGAGTTTGCAGAGATTAGTGCCACTCTTAAGGACTTAAAGGATTCAGGGGTGGTGATTCCCACCACATCTCCATTCAACTCTATTTGGCCCATGCAGAAAACAGATGGGACTTGGCAGATGAGAGTGGATTATTGTATACTTACCCAGATGGTGACTCCAATTGCAGCTGCTATTCCAGATGTGGTATCATTGCTTGAGCAATTCAACACATTGCCTGGTACCCAGTATGCAGGTATTGATCTGGCAAAACCTTTTTCCTCAAGAGCTGTAAGGACCACCAGAAACTGTTTGCATTCAGCTGTCAAGGCCAGCAGTATACCTTCATTGTCCTGCCTCAGCAGTGTATCTTTCCAGCCCTATGCCACAATCTTGTCCACAGGTATTGTGATCATTTCTCCCTCCCACAAGACATCACATTGGTCCATTATATTGATGAAATCATGCTGATTGGACCTCATTATCAAGAAGGCACAACTACTCTAGACTTATTGGTAAGGCATTTGCAGGTCAGGGGATGGGATATAAATCCAACAAAAATACAGAGGTCTTCCACTTCAGTGAAATTTCTAGGTGTCCTGTGGTTTATGGCATTTTGAGATATCCCTTCTAATAATAATAATAAGCTGTTGCATCTACTCCCTCCTATGACCAAAAAAGAGCAAAATGCTTATTGGCCACCTTGGATTTTGGGTGTGCTACTCTGGCCCATTTACCGAGTGACCAGAAAAGCTGCTAGTTTTGAGTAGGGACTGGAACATGAGAAGGTTCTGCAACGGGTTCAGGCTACTTTGCAAGCTGCTCTGCCACTTCGACCATACGGTCCAGCAGATCAAATGATGCTGGAAGCATTGTGGCAATTAGGAATGCTGTCTGGTGCCTTTGACAGGTCCCTGTGGTAGAATCACAATGTACACCCTAAGGATTTTTTTTTTGTATGCTGCATAGCTGGGGTCACATTTCATTCTTTTCCATGTGTGTATCCCCTTATTGCATCACTATCTGTTGAATTTTTGTTTGTTTTTATGTTTGTTCAGGAAGTGCACGGGTCAAACCTGGGTCTCTCACATGGCAGGTGAGAATTCTACCACTGAACTTAACCCTTGCACTACCAACCCTTAGGATTTTGGAGCAAAACCTTACCATCTGCTGCAGATACTACTCTTTTTTAGAGCAACAATTTTAGCCTGCTACTGGGCCTTAATAGAGACTGAATTTAACCACAGGCCACCAAGTTGCCATGAGACCTGAGTTGCCTATCATGAGCTGGCTGTTGTCTGAACCACCAAGTCATAAGTTGGAAATTCACAGCAACACTCCATTATAAAATGGAAATTGTATATTAGAGATAGGGCTGGAGCATGTCCTGAAGGCACAAGTAAGTTACATGAGGAAGTGGCCCAAATGCCCATGGCTGCCACTCCTGCCACACTGCCTTCTCTATCCCAGAGCAGAGCTATGGCCTCTTGGGCTCATGAACAAAGTGGGCATGGTGGTAAGGATGGAGGTTATGCATGGGCTGCACTCACCAAGGGCTATGGCCACTGCTGGGTGCCCACTGCCAGCAGCAGAGACCTACATGTATCCAATATGGCACCATTCCCCAAAGGTGTTTTAAAATGCAATACAAATATAAGTATTAATAAACTAAAATTGAGCCTAAATGATCCACTGATTCATAACACTGAAAGTTATTTTAAGTAACTTATTCTGTTATATGATGGGCATATTCACATCATACTGCTTTTCAGGAAGAAAGTAGGCTCAAATGTATCATTACATCATCAGCACAGACTTGTGTATTTCTGATTTTCTTTTCATGTGCATGGAGTTAAGAATATCTCGAGCAGGGACACAATAATCTCTCATGAGACACACAATCTTCCTGAGATCAGACAGGGTCCCTGAATACAACACTTTTCAGTACAGTCTTCAATGTGAAAATGGGACAGCTTTACATCCTATAAATGTTGGATGATACAAGGAGACAGCACAGAGAAAACCAGAGATGTGTTACCTGAAGCCATTACCAGCCACTGTTTATTCCTTCAAATGTTATGATAAAGTATGCAATACAGTTGAAGTCTTAAGAAAACAGGGTTGTAAAGATGGATTAAAGTGTGAGTATGGGCTGCTGATACTCAAAGGACATTTTAATTTTAGTTCCAGTTATTATTTGAATGAGTTATTCATTCCTTCTCTAAAGAGAATAATAATTCACTTAACCTCTTAGTAACTCTATCAAAGAATAGTTGAAAATTGTTTAAAATTAATTATTTCTTTGGAAGCTGCTATCTTGCTTACTGTTGGGGAACAGAAATACCTAGATTATCCTCTCCATGGTTATGCGATTAAATGATAAGAGTTTCTATTGGGTTATATTAAGGTGTCACCCAGCTAAATATTAGGTCCCAGTTGAAGTTGCTACAGGGAAATTGTGAAAAGCAAAAGAAAATCATTCCTATAATCCTTAGTGACAAATTTATACAAATTTCTGTATTAGCAAAGCATTTGAGAAATAATGATTACATGAAACAAAGTTAACATTTATTAAGTGTTCCTTGTGTGCTTAGCACTGTACATATACATACACAATATCTAAGTGCATCACATATTTTCCTATGGCTGATAGAAAACAAAGAAACCTTTAACTGTGAAAACAGACTGAATAATAGATTTAGCCAGTATAAGAACATTTCTGATTATGTGGAGCTGATTTTTTGTATGTGTGATGGATATTTTTTCAAAGAAGAACTATATAAAATATGCTTGCCTTGGATATTGTAGCTGGGTAAAAGGGCAATATGAACCCCAAACCACTGAGATATAGAAGGCATCTTATCCCCCTCCTATATTTCTTCTATACTTCCAGTGATCACAGAAAATCCATCTCCTGATTTAAATCATCAGAACATGACAGTGTTCAGTGGCCACTTCATCTTTCAAAATATTAAAGATGAATCTCTATTATAATTAATAATTGGCATCAAATCCTATTTCTTTGGATATGCATGTGTGGTCAGTTAGAATGACTCAATTATTGATGCCGCATAGATTATTCATAGATTGGTGATAAGATTCTATGCAATTTCTTACGATTTCATTAATGTGAGGGCTGGAGGTTTGACACTGATAAACTGCATTTTAATGGCTGGTCTTTCCTTTTTAATTCATGGTTTGCTTCTCCAATGTTTGCAATTGTAACCCAGAGCAAATCAACACGACAATAAGGGCTTCATTATCCTTCCTATACAAGGAAATAGTGGATCTAAAATTTGTCAAGAAAATGCTACAATTGAGAGGGCAGCATTATTTTGCCAAATTATCCTACTGTCTGCCTATACTCCTTTCTGTAGATCCTTTCTGTGCTTGTATACACACACATATGTACAGGCACTGCTGTATCTGACACGTATGGGACACTTAGCCACTCTTCTAATTGCGTTGGGAATTAACTACCTAATATTCATAGAAACTCCATGAGGAAATACTATTATAATCTACTTTTATAAATGGGCAATCTGAGGAACAGGTAGCTTAAGAAAATGTTATATTTGACACAACTAGTTAGATGACTGTGCTAAGATTTGAACCCCTATAGAATATCTCCAGAAATATGCATATGAATGTGTATTTGCGGGTTTACAAGATGTGCATATGTAAGAATGTACCTTTTTGTACACAGCTTTTTGTGACTCTTTGTATGTTTCTTCATAATAATTAGGATGCTCAAAAATGATATATTTTAAAAGATACACCAGTTTACAATGTGGTTTATGGTTAATGTGGTTTAATGAATGTTTTGAAAGTTGCAAAAGTGGTTTGTATCCCATTTCTGCCACTTGCTCGTTTTTTCGTCTGATCTCAGAAATCCTGCTTGATCAATATGAGCTTCTATTCTTATTTATAACTTCAGTTTCTGCTGTGCCCCTGTGCCAGTTTGAAAGGAAGTATGCCCCCTAAGAAAAGCCATGTTTTAATATAAATCCCATTTCATAAACGTAGAATAATCCCTATTCAATACTGTATATTTGAAACTGTAATGAGATCATCTCCCTGGTTGATGTGATTTAGTCAAGAATGGTTGTTAAGGGGGCAGGCCCTCGTGGCTCAGCAGGCAGAGTGCTCGCCTGCCATGCCAGAGGACCCGGGTTCGTTTCCTGGTGTCTGCCCACATATTAAAAAAAAAAAAAAAAAAAAAGAATGGTTGTTAAACTGGATTAGGGGATGGTATGTCTCCACCCATTTGAGTGGGTCTTGATTGGTTTACTGGAGTCCTATAAAAGAGGAAACATTTTGGAGAGAGGGATTCAGAGAGAACACAGAATGCTGCAGCACCACGAAGCAGAGAGTCCACCAGCCAGCGACCTTTGGAGATGAAGAAGAAAGACGCCTCCCGGGGAGCTTCGTGAAGCTGGAAGCCAGGAGAGAAAGCTAGCAGATGATGCCATGTTTGCCACGTGCCATCCCAGCTGAGAGAAAAGCCCTGACTGTGTTCACCTTGTGCCTTCTCACTTGAGAGAGAAACCCTGAACTTCATCGACCTTCTTGAACCAAGGTATCTTTCCCCAGATGCCTTTGATTGGACATTTCTATAGACTTGTTTTAATTGGGAAATTTTCTCAGCCTTAGTACTGTAAACCAGCAACTTATTAAATTCCCTTTGTTAAAAGCCATTCTATTTCTGGTATATTGCATTCTGGCAGCTAGCAAACTAGAACAGCCCCCTTTCTGGTAGTGATGGGATGATTGTTTAGTGAATATTTAACTTTTTAATCATAACTAAAAGCATAGATCACAGAATAATTATACTGGAAGATATTAGGATTATTTAAATTTGTAAGTATAAAGAATTATTAGCAAGGAACATGATTAAGTAAGGATTCCCTAAATTTCAAAAATACTCTAAAGGATGGGCAGAGCCTAAGAACAATAATTTCATACTGCTATGGCTCCATGTGAACTAAAACCTCATGGAAAGATCAATGTCCAAGACCTGAATGCATTCACAGTAACATGTCTGAAAATGTGAGTGGTTTAGATTGATGATTTTCACAATGTGTGGACAAATTTTGAATTTTGTCAGACACTACAGAGTACATAAAAGTCAAAATTTCACATTTAATTCACTTGTATTCGCAAAACCCATCATTAATATAAATATTAATTTTGTTTAGCTATTTTCTTTCTGTGAATCATACAGATCTTTTGTCATGATAGCTTGTGATGAAAATAAATACTTCTGAAGAGAGCTGAACATTAAAAACACCAAAAATGTGTATTTTATAACATTTTAATTTTCAGTTTTAATTATCTATATTGCCATTAATTAACTTATTCTCAATATTTTCTATATTAGATGTTCCTGAATTATTAGTTAGTGAGGAATTCCTCACTGACTTTGATTCTTGAACTCTATGGTTTAGTACTCAGAGCCTTTGGTGCATGTTTTCCTCAGCACCAGCTCTAACTACTGCAACAACAATATGACTCCCATTAAGAGAATTCTGATTATGAAAAAGGGACAGTGAGTTCATCAAATGTGTGGTTTAATTTGATCTTCCTGCTGTTATTGTCCTTATTCTACATAGGTGGAAACTGAAGGATTGAATGTTAGAATAACTTGTCCCCACAACAAATGAAAAATAGGCTTAGGACTCAGCCCATGCAGGCTGGCTCCAGAATTCAAGCTGTAAGGTCAAGATTGCTGGGGGTGTGAACTCCATTACTGCTGATTCCCCAATTCCCTAATAGAAATAGAGTGAGAAGGACCAAATGGTTCCAGAGGTTGGCTTGCTAGGAAGTTAGAGACTTGTCATTTAGCCTCTTTTCTAACTCACGGGCTTGGTGATTTTATTTTTCTTTTTGAAAGTCTCTCCTTTGGTTTTAATAATCATGTGCTTCGTAAACAATTTCCTTTTTATTTATATTTGGAAATGATCCTAAAGAAACCCCAAACATTATCTAAAATCACTACTTTCTTTAAAGTAAACACAGTATAGCCTCCTTTCTAGGATGACCATATAAAAATTTGGGTCACAACTGTGTTCTGTCATAAACCACAATTTTCAGACACAGATTTTTCAAATGTCCTAAGGATTAGTTGATTGAATAATGAACGGAGTAGCAGCAGATAAAGGAGAGATTGTTCAAGGCTGGAAAATAACGAGTTCAAAGGTAGGGAGTTCCCCTTAGGGATTGACTGATTACCTTTATAGTACTTAAGGTTATTTTAGTGCCAAGTTATAAAATCATAACATATTGTCAGTTTCTGCAAGTTAAGTTCTCTTTTCACAGAACTTGTAAACCAGGCTTGGTTCTCAAGTGACAATTGGTGGGCCAACTCTGACCTGCTGGATGTTTGTGCGAATAAAGTTTTATTGGTACACAACCACTCCCATTCCTTTATATATTGTCTATGACTGCTTTCATGCTGTAACAGCAGAATTTAGAGATTGTTACAGAACCCATCAGGTTACAAAGCCTAAGATATTAACTCTCCACACTTTCACAGAATATGTTTGCTTAGTTCTGTGAGAAATGTAAGGAGAATTAAGAAATCTATCAAAACACAATGTGTAGGACTTGTTTGGACCCTGATTTGAATAAATCCAAAGATAAAAGTCATTTATAAGACAGGAAATATGAACTAGGGCTGATGGTTTACATCAAGAAATATCATTAATTTTCCTTCTAAATTATGATTGCAATGACAAGAGGCCTGGGATTTAGTTTTAAAAATTACAGCAAAAGCGTGTGTGAAATTAGGTAAAACAAAATTGTCCAAATACTGAAAATTGTTAATGTTGTCTTGCTTACATGGGTTTATACTACATTATTGTATCTCTATTTCTATGAAATTTTTACTTACTGAAAAATAGTATTTTGTCCATTTTTTTCTATCAGTATTTTCTATCTGTAAATGAAATTGCCAGTATGACTTTAATCTTTTCAAATGTATTCAGACTTGCTCTATTTTCAACGTTATGGCCAACCTGTTCTAAATGTCTCTGTATGCTTGAAAAGTTGTTGAATATATTTATTAGGTACAGTGTTGTCTCTATATGTGTTAGGTAACTTTTGTTAATCGTCTTATCCATACCATTATGTTAATATGCCTTTTCTTAGCAATTATTTTATGAGTTGGGTTTAAATCTTCAATTAGGACTGCTGATTTGTCAAAACAATTTTTAAATTTTTCTTCATACATTGAACCTGTGTTACATAATGCTTTTAATGTGAGGATTATTTAACTTCCTGGTTGATGAATTATTTTGTCATTATGAAAAGTTCTTCTTAACTTCAAGTAATTGTTTCTCCTTTAAAAAAGTCTTCCATAAAGACTTTGTTTTAAATTAGTAAGGCTAGGCCACCTTTTTGTTTGGTAACATTTGCTTACCAAACAAAATAAATTTACCAAAACAAATTTGCTTGGTATTTATTTTTTTATCCATACTTTCAAATGTTTCGCATCCTCATATGTTAGGAGCATTCTAGTTTTTGCTTTTAATTCCATTCTGACAATCTTTGTGGTTATCTGGAAACTTAGGCCATTTGTAATTATATAATTACTGCTGTGATGGCATTTGTAGCTATCATCTTTACATGTGTTTTTATTTGTCTGGTCTATTGCTTGCTTTTATTTCTTGTCACTTATATATTTATAACTAGTCAAATAGTGCTTTATTATTCCACTTTCCTTACATACTAGCCTGTTTGCAATACATTAATCATTGTTTTTGGTAGTTATCCTGGAAATTACAAGGTGCAAGATTCATTATGGGCTAATGGAATTTAGTGCTTTTACCAATTTGTTTTCTTTATGAATGGATTTTGACTAATTTCCAGGATATGCTGCTAAGTTAAACAAGCAAATTATGAAGGTTATCTGTAGAATGCTACTTTTCGGTTGTGAATGAAGTAGATTAACAAAAATATTCATAAATGCTTATTTGGGGCAAAAAAACACACAGTAAAGAAAAATGAGAAACTAAAGAGAGAGGGTCCCCACAAGGGGTGAATGAGAATGTAATGAAGAGATAAACAGTAACTGGTTAGTAGGGATGAGGAGCTCATGATGCTTTATGGGTTTACCCATTTGTATATCTGTGTCACTTAGAACCACACTGATATCTCATATACTCCCCCCAAAAATAATTAAATCAATCAGAATGTGTGTGGCAACTAACTGTAATTAAATCTTTAATCAAATGGAAACTATATAAAATAAATTGTATAACTACACTGAAAAGGTGAGGGAGAAAAATCTAACAGGTAATTTTTGCAAAGTTTCACTGGATATTGTAGTCATAATCACAAAATAACTATGCAAATACTGTACTCTTGTTAGTAAATCCTGCCATTATCATTTCCATGGCTATTCTGATATTATGTGTTTACTAGATTATAAAAAGTAGAGATTGAGACCTAAAAAGAAAAAAAAAGTTTTTCTTTTTAAGTGGAGGAGAAAGAAGTGAGCATAAGGAAAGGAGATAGATTAGAATGAGCTCTGTGGTCTTTAATTGGAATTAGCATTATTGGTAAGATCTCATGGATACACACACACACACATGCACTTAAACATACAGAGAAATATACATATATAAATGGGTGTGTATGGATGATTGGCAAACATATATCTACATATATGCACAAACACACACAGATATACATAATATTCATATATACAGGAGGAATACACATATATATTTCCCAGCTCTGTCTGCTGAGTGGGCTAGTAGCAATGATGCCTGATTAGCAAAAAGCACTTCTAGCATACACATCTTGGTTCCTAAATACCATTCTCCAATAAAAGGAACCAGGGCTCCTTGGAGAACTTATGGATTCCAGGGCTCCTCGGAAAAGTTATGGATTCCAGATATGAAGCAAGGGGAATAAAATGAAACTAGAAAATGTGCCAGAAAATAAGAAAGTGCTTGAGAAAGATGGACATGTTGTAAGGACAATGGATTCAAAAGGCAGAACACACAATGATCAAATGAAACAATCTGAACAATGAAATAAAGTATTACACTATTGAATAAAACCCATAAATGAATATCTACAAGTACACAATGATATAAAGAACCAAAGAAAGCAAAAAAATAGAAAGGACTAAAGGAAGGGAGGGAAGGAGGAAGGGAGGGAGGTTAGGAAAGAAGGATGAATGGAAGAAGTAGGAAGGAATGGAGGGAGGAGGGGGCATGGAGGAAGTAGTCTACCTTACAGAAAAATTCCAATTAATAAATGGAGAAGCAATGAGGGAAATACAAAATCACTATCAAGAAACATCACAGTACAAGTTGTTGCAGGCAAGATTCACCTATGGATTCTAAATTCAGTGGGCTAGTGTTTGATGAAAAACAGTATTTCCATAGAATCAAACTTCCTCCCTAAGTGATTTATTAATTGCAAATGGAAAAAATAAGTTCACAGTAGAGGCACCTCCTTAATCCAGAATTGAAGGTTAAGATATGGATATCATTTGCCTTCTGTTATGATGAACTGAGACGGGCACAACCCTTCTGTGATATTCTGCCTAAATGCATAACCTCAATATAATAATGAGGAAATGTTAGACAAATCCCAATTAAGAGACTGTACAAAAACACTGATAAGAACCTTTCAAGTGTCAAGGACATGAAAAACAAGAAAAGGCTGAGGAGCTATCACAGATTGGAAGAGCTTAAGACATAAAATAACTGAATGCAATTTGGGATCCTGAAACAAAAAGGACAGTCATGGATAAATTGTTGTAATTCTAATTAGGTCACAGTTTCATTTATGGCAGTGTACCCTTTTTAATGTCCTGGTGTTGATACTTAACTACTATGGATATGTGGAATGTTATCTTCAGGGAGGCTCTGAATTGTTATTTTTTTCTGTAAATCTAAAGTAATGTCTAAATAAAATCCTTAAAATGCCATAGAAACAATAAAATATCTTCCACAAATAATTACTAGGTATATTAGCTAGGGTTCTCTAGGAAAACAGACTTGGCAGGAAATATGAGTAGATATAAAATTTATAAAAGTGTCTCACATAACCGTGGGAATGTAGAGTTCAAGGTTTGCAGGGCAGGCTTCATGCTGGCAACTCTGATGAAGTTCCCCAATGAATTCTCAGGAGAGGCTAACTGGACAATTGTAGGAATGGCAGAGTTCAAAATCTGTCCGGCAGGCTGTGAAGCTGACGACTTCAATGAAGGGTGTGGATGAACTCCATAGAAGCCCACCAGCTGAAACAGGAAGAGAGCTGCCTCTTCTGAATCCTCCTTAAAAACCTTCCAGTGATTAGATTAAGCATCACCCACTGCAGAAGACACTCCCCTTGGCTGATTACAAATGTAATCAGCTGTGGATACAGCTGACATAACCATGATTTAAGTCCATGAAATGTTCTCATAGCAACAGACAGGCCAGCACTTGCCCAACCAGACAAACAGGCACCACCACCTGGCCAAGTTGATACTTGAACCTGACCATGACCCTAGGCATGCCTTGTACCTTTAAAGATACAACAGTAAGGCTTCCCCTGTGCTGATGTTTCTTTCTTAGTGTGTGTTGGTAACACGTGTTGTTTTCACTTTAAGAAAATTCACTACATTGTGCTCTTTTCTTAAAAAAAACCTGTAGGATATATTTAAATAAAAAGTTATCTAAAATTCAAAAGTATTTACTAATAATGTAAAAAGATATGGAAAATACTAAGATTTTAAAAATTAGTGTGGATTCAAGGATATTTTTATTTTCTTCATTCTGGGTCTGAATTGATAAGATTTTAATGGGGGTCTAGGATTAAAGTCAATAGAAATCTTGATAATATTTTGTAAATAAATAACTATTGTGAACATATGTAAAATTGGGGAAACTTTTTAATTTAAAAAATTTCCACAATTTTTCAGTATGATTTTAGAACAGATAAAAATTTTATTTTGAATATCAAGGAAAACAATTTTGTAAATTCTATCAAAAATAATATTAATAAAAGTAATTACAATATAAATGCATGACAGACATTTTTATTATTTGGAAAGCAATTTGTTTGCTGGTTATTTTAAATATTCAGACTTAATACAGAGAACTTACAATTAGGCTTAGATTCCAATTATGGATCTAAAGGACTGATCAAAAGAGATGAGAGCTTTACGGCACCTCTCTTGGGGTTCTCTCTGTGGATAGGAGAGATGAAAATATCCTTGTCCCATTCGCTGCTTCTTTTCTTTAAAGTTTTATTATGGAATATAACATATTAAAACAATACATTTCAAAATACATTGTTACAAGTAGTTATGGAATAGATTTCAGAGTTTGGTATGGGTTACCATTTCACAATTTTAGGTTTTTCCTTCTAGATGCTCCAAGACACTAGAGACTAAAAGAAATCTCAATATGATTCAGCAATCATACTCATTAGTTAAATACTATCTTCTCTGTTATTACTCCTCTTTCTCCTTTGAGCCTTCTCCAAGTCTTTAGGAGTATTTGGGCTCTGCCCTTTCTAAATTTTTCATGTTGAAAAGGGTATTGATAATATTGGATAGGGGGATGGAACAAGTTGATGTTCTTGGAGAGGCTGGCTCCTCTGGGTTTTAGGACTTAACTAGCCTAGGAATCCATGTGGAGTTCATAGGTTTCTGGAAAGTAATCTTAGTATGTAAAACTTTTGAAAAATCTCAGATAGAGCCCTAAGGTGTTCTTTAGGGTTAACAGGAATGATTTTGCTTGAGGTTTGGCAAAGCACAGTAATTGCAATATCTAGCTAAAGCTTGCATGAAGGTAGACTCCAGAACAGCTTCTCGACTAATCTATGCATTCTTTTTGCGTTTTTTAAAATTTTAATGCAATTTTACTGATAAATATTATATATTCACATACCATGTAGTCATCTAAAGTGTACAATCAATGGTTCACAGTATCATCATAAAGTTGTGCATTCATCACAATTGACCTTTTCTTTTGTGTGAAAAATAACATATATACAGAAAAGCAATAAATTTCAAAGCACATCACAACAATTAGTTGTAGAACAGATTTCAGAGTTTGGTATAGGTTACTGTTCCACGATTTTGGGTTTTTACTACGAGCTGCTCCAAGACACTGGAGACTAAAAGAAGTATCAATATAATGATTCAGTAATCATACCCATTTGTTAAACCCTATATTCACTGTATAGCTCCATCATCTCCTTTGATCTTTCTCCCACTCTTTAGGGCATCTTTACCTTTTTGAAAAAGTGTTTTGAGGCACAAAAGCATTCAATTTTGAGGAGTTCCCATTTATTTTTTTTCATTAGCTATGTTTTGGGTGTAAATTTTAGAAAGCTACCTTCTATTACTAGGTCTTGAAGTTGTTTCTCTTTATTTTCTTCTAGGAGTTTTATGGTACTGGTTCTTATACTTTAGGTCTTTTATCCATTTTGAGTTAAGTTTCATATACGGTGTAAGGTAAGGGTCCTCTTTCATTCTTTTGGTTATTGATATCAAG
>PVIY010007911.1:0-19785 GCA_004026745.1 Myrmecophaga tridactyla | reverse complement strand
GATTATTAGCATTTCAAACTAAATTTATTTCAACATTTGTTCCCCCATTATTTATTTTTATTCCATATGTTCTACTTGTCCGTTGACGAGGTAGATAAAAGGAGCATCAGACACAAGGTTTTCACCATCACACAGTCACACTGTGAAAGCTATATCATTATACAATCTTCTTCAAGAAACATGGCTACTGGAACACAGCTCTACATTTCGAGGCAGTTTCCTCCAGCCTCTCCATTACATCCTGACTAACAAGGTGGTATCTATTTAATGCGTGAGAATAACTTCCAGGATAACCTCTCAACTCTGGAATCTCTCAGCCGTTGACACCTTGTCTCATTTCACTCTTCCCCCTTTTGGTCAAGAAAGTACGATGGTGTTTTGATCACAGTGGCATTGTAATAAGCTTTGAAATCAGGAAGTGTTAATCCTCCCTCTTGGTTTTTCTTTTTTAGGTTTTTTTTTTTTTCTATTTGGGGTCTCTTTCCCTTCCAAATGAGTTTGGTAACTAAGCTTACCAAGTCTTCAAAGTAGGTTGCTGGAATTCTGATTGGTACTGCTTTAAATGTGTGGATCAATTTGGGTAGAACTGATATTTTAAATTTCCTTTCATGAGCAGGGAATGTCTTTCCACCTATTTAGATCTTCTCTGATTCATTTTAGCAATGTTTTGTAGGTTTCTATTTACAGGTCCTTTATATTCCTATTTAAGTTCATTCCTAGATACCTGATTATTTTATTTGCTCTTTTGAATGACATGTTTTTCCTTAGTTGACTCCTCAGTTAGGTCATTGCTTATGTATAGAAACATTACTGATTTTTGCACATTAATTTTTCATCCTCCCAGCTTGCTGAATTTATTAACTCAAGTAACTTTGCTATAGATTTCTCAGGATTTTCCAAGTATAGTACCATTTCATCTGAAAATAAGGGAAGTTTTACTCCTTCCTTTCTGATTTGGATGCCCTAATTTCCTTTTCCTGCCTGATTGTTCTAGCTAGAATTTCTAGTACAATTTTGAATAATAGCAGTGACAGAGGGCATCCTTGTGTCATTCCTGATCCTTAGGGGAAAGGTTTTCAGTCTCAGATTATTAACTATGGTGCTGGCTATGGGGTTTTTTCATATATGCCTTTTATCATTTTGAGGAAGTTACCTTTGAGTCCTACCTTTTTGAAGTGATTGTATTAGAAAAGGATGCTGAATTTTGTTACATGCTACTTCAGCATCAATTGTGATGATCAGGTAATTTTTACCTGTTAATGTGTTTTGATTGTTTTGATCTGTTAATGTGCTGTGTTACATTAGTTGATTTTCCTGTGTTCAAACACCTTTGCATTCCTGGCAAAAACCCCACTTGTCGTGGTGTATAATTCTTTTAATGTGTCATTGGAATCTTATAATACTGCATTTTGATGTGCCAATTGTGGGTGTAAACTTTTGATTAGATGGAGATGTGACTCAGGTATGTCTTGATTAGATTACCAGAGTGTTTAAAAGGGGAAAGATTTTGGAGAAACTTCAGAAATGACAGAGCTGATGGGAACTTCAGGGCAAAGCTGACACAGATGTTGACAGGAAGACAACAAAAGACATGTTTGGAGATATCTGGGGCACTGAAGATATTGCCATGAGATGTTAAGCAAGCCAGAACCTGGAGAGAGTCAAGGAAAGCTGAGAGATGAAAGCCAGCCCCAGAGAAGCAAATTGAGGCTGAAAGCAATGGAACCCAGGAACAAGGGACCAACAGATACATGACTACTCAGGTATTCAAGAACACCTCTCATTGGCCTTCCCTGAATTAAGGTATCTCTCCATGGATGCCTTAGTTTGGACATTTTTATAGGACTAGAACTGTAAATTCCTTTTTTGAAAGTTGTTTTAGTTCTGGTATATCACATTTCCAAAGCTTGCAAGCTAAAACAACACCTATGAGCTCAAACACCATGGGGTAGATTGACTTCTAGATATGAAAATGGTTTGTCAATACCCACGTCAGTCACTAGATCAATACCTGAGGACATGTGAGAATATACATAAATAACCATATAAACATACCAATAAATATGTATTTATTCATAGCCTTTACAAATTAGCCTAAAAAGGATGCATGTAATGTTTCCAGAAAGAGAAGGGTTTACAGGAGATAACTGCAGGACATCACTGAATACTCTCCTACATGAAAGGAGAATTTATAATTAGATGATGTCTTAAGTCCCCAACATCTGAGGGATTGACTGACCACATTTCATATTTCTACGTAACTTGGGTCCCATCTAAGGAACACTTTTCAGAGCCCATGTAACTTCTCTATTTCTCAAGGTACAGATCAAAGGATTAAGTGAGGGTATCACTACTTTGTAAAAGAGAGTGAGGAATTTACTGTGATTCTTTGTTTACTTCCTCTTGGGCTTGATGGAGATGGAAATTATAGCACCAAAGAACAAAATTACAACAATTAGATGGGACCCACAAGTCCCAAATGCTCTCCTCCTGCCTTCATCAGATTCTATCGTAAGCAGACTGCTAACAATGCAATCATAAGTGTACCCCCTGGACACAAGGCTTTCCCTCTAGGGGCTGCTTCCTCCCCTCTGGTCTTTGGGACAGACAGAAGGAGCCTGTGGGTTCTGTTGGCATCCTCCCCTCTCCCAGGTCCTGGAGAGGCTCTGCCAACCCAGAAGCTTGGAGGCCTGCCAGAAAAGCTGAGCCTGCTGGCGGTGAGGCCATGCCAGTGGGAGGGTACTAGCCTACCCCAGAGCCACTATGTAGGGGCCTCATGCCCCAGCCATCCTGATAACAAAACCCACCCGCGTAGTCACATGGCTGGGTAGTCACATTGTGCCTCCCAACTCCCATAGATAGTGCCACTGGAGATTCACTGGGCCCCTGCTCTCCAACATGGCCCCTCCAAGGGGTATGAGGAAGGACTGATTCACAGCCCCTCACCCTTTCTAATTCAGACTTAAAATGAAATATTAGAGTGGGAAAGGGACTGATTATTTTTAAGAGCAGAAAAATAAGCTTTTTTCATGCTTATATGACTCCAGAATGCCCCAAGAGAGTGTGCTCTGAGTAGCTCCTTCTCTTTACTGAATTTCACATCCAGGCTAAAGTCAGAAGTCAAAGAAGACATTGTGATAAAGTCTAAGCAACTGTAGAAGCCAGCTCAGCAGCTTGATTAACCCAATTGAGTGCAAAAAAATCTCAAGGCTCCCTGCCTCCTTGAAAATTTGGGGGTGAGGTACGGGAAGGAGGTGAAATCTGTGCTCAGAGTCAGACACCCCACCCCCACCACCACCTAAGCACTGCTGCTACCCCTGCCCATTTCCTATTTTTTCTTTCTATATAGAACACAGGCCCCACTACATGATGTTTGGACTCAGTGCAACCGAAAATGTAAGGCCTCTGGTTCAAAAAGCAGGGGGAGAGAAAGATGTCAGCAAAGGCTCGCTCTTTTCTTCCAGGCCCCTTCTTTCGACTAATGATGTTTTATTTTCCTTTACTATTTAATGATGTTCTAAGAAAAAATAAAAATTTAATAGGCTGAACTTTACCGTTCATCTTTAATGTGCAATACCTGTTTTAAATGCAAATAGAAGAGCATTTAACCCACAAAAGGAATCACTGAAACTACTCAACTTGTATTTGGTAGCTCGCACATGCATCTGCATTTTTTCTTACCAGAGTGGTAGAAACACTGCACAAAATGAACTCAACTGTTTTTCTTCACTTCTTGAGAGAATCATATTCTCCCAGCATTCTCTCTCTCCAGCTTACCTTTGGGTAAGGAAGGAAAAGGATCTGTGGTTGCCTTATCTTGCCCATCCTTCTATGCCAACATTCCCTGCTTAAGGATAGCCACTGTAGGAAGTGACAAGAGAAAGAGAGGGGTGGCCAGGTTCTTTAGTCACTGAGCCTCTTCCTGCCTTCACCTTCTTTTTTGTTGGAGGCACATTACAGTTTGAATGGAAAGTCTGGCTTCCTGGGCTTTAGCACCCACCCGCCTTGGTCTTAAGATGAACATGCTTACCTGTAATAGCCGGAAGGATCACAGATGCCCATGCACTGCAGGTCCACCAGCATCCTCTGCTCATGGGGAGTGGTGAAGGCTGCATGCAAATGGGCACAAGGCCTAGTGGATGCACATGCCCTCTGCCCTTCAGACTGAACTTGCAAAGCACAAGTTCAAGGGTAAGAGTATTAAGAATTCCAAGATGGTGTCAGCAGAGCATTGAGCTAAGCATGGGGCCTTCTGTGTGAGGACTTGCATGCCTGCACAGGTTGCATATCCATGAAGCTGGTCCTCATAACAGGGTTATTTTTCTTACACAAATAAGACATACATATTGCAGAAAATTAAGATGTGCATAAAAGCAAAAACTGAAAGTGACAATTATCACTGTTAAAGGGAAAAAAAACATGCAATTTAGGATCACCCAGTTTTACTGAAAGATTCATGAATAGGACAGCATCCTGTTTGGAAAGTAGAGGGAGGGGGTTGTCAGTAGGTGCTTATATACAGCAAATGTGGATACAATGAGGAAATTTTCTGTTGGCTGACCTTGCATTTCCAATTTACATAGGGGTGGGCCTTACAAAGTGGGAAGGAGATTACACTATTGGTGTAACAAACTCATCCATATAACTGCAACTTTCTTAGAAAGTCCCATCCTGGGTCAGTTTTTATCTTTAGAAAGACCCTGATATGTTGGCTTGATGATTGATTTCAAGATCTTTTTGGCAATTTAAATATATAAAGTATGCAGGAAATGTTTTTGTTAAGGAAAAAGAGAGTACTTTCCCCCCTAAAGTAAAATAACTGTTGTAGAATGAAACAGAAATGTGGAGAACAAAATGGATGGATAATATAAAGTTGTAGAAATCTTGCCGGAAGTGAATTTTACTGGTTGTGGTTAAGGTTGGCTAAAATTTTAATTTTTAATAGTTTTTAATCAGATGTATGTTCATGCAAAACCAGAATTTGATTTTCACTCTGTTAAAATGACAATGTTTTCTTGGATAATTTTTTGCTCTTAGGAGAAGATATGAAAGCATTTTTTTTTTTTTTTTTACATGGGCAGGCACTGGCAATCGAACCTGGGTCCTCTGGCATCACAGGCAAGCATTCCTGCTTGCTGAGCCACTGTGGCCCGCCCATAAAAGGCTTTTAACCATCTGAAAAAAAATGCTATTTTCCCAGTGTTCTAGTTTGTTAGCTGCTGGAATGCAATATACCAGAAACGGAATAACTTTTAAAAAGGGGAATTTAATAAGTTGCTAGTTTACAGTTCTAAGGTCAAGAAAATGTCCCAATTAAAACAACTCTATAGAAACGTCCAATAAAAAGAATCCAGGGAAAGATACCTTGGTTCAAGAGGCCAATGAAGTTCAAGGTTTCTCTCTTAAGTGAGAAGGCACATGGCAAACGCAGTCAGGGTTTCTCTATTGGCTGGAAGGGCATATGGTGAACACGGCGTCATCTGCTAGCTTTCTCTCCTGGCTGTTTCATGAAGCTCCCCAGGACGTGTTTTCCTTCTTCATCTCCAAAGCTCTGACTGGTAGACTCTCTGCTTCATGGTGCTGCAGCATTCTCTGCTCTCCCTGAATCTCCTGGCTTTCTCTCCTGTGGTTTTCTTTCATAGGATTCCAGTAAACTAAGCAAGACCACCCAAATGGGTAGAGACACATCTCTACCTAATCCAGTTTAACAACCACTCTTGATTGAATCACATCTCCAGGCAGATGATCTAATTACAGCTTCAAATATATAGTACTGAATAGGGGTTAGAAGAAATGGCTGCCTTTACAAAACATGGCTTTTCTTGGGTACATACATCCTTTCAAACTGGCACACCCAGTAAGGTTAATTGTTCCGAAAGGTATTAAAAAAGATCAGATTTGGAAAAAGAATAAAAAAGACCCTGCCATGTCTCAGAAAAGGGGCCACTCCCAGCAACTCCCAATCAATACAGTGGCTGTTTTATTTTTAGTGTACCCACCTGCCCACTCAGCCCTCTGCCCTGCCATGTGGGCCTCTTTTGTATTCTCAGGACAAAACGGCCTCTACACTCACACTTCCCCAAGCTGATCTCTGCCTCTTAGTCAGTCCTCAGTTTCCAAGCCACATGCTACCCCTCTAGAGCCCTTCTCTCCCCAAAATGTGGCCCCATTAGTCTTCAGGGAATGTTGACCTTAATTCTCACCAGGGCTGTGCACAGTGCTGGTCAGTTTAGGACTGTTCCTGAACTCACCTTTGAAGGGGGTGAATTTTCATGATTGTTTTTGAACATGGGTTGACAAATTAGTATCCTTTGGCCAAATCCAGCTCAAATGCCTGGCTTTGTGAATAATGTTTTAATGGAATAAAGCCATAACCAATCATTTACTTCCTGTTTTTGGCAGCTTTCCTGCGACAACAGAGTTGACTAGTTGTGATAGGCACTGTGTGGCTCACAAAGCCTAAAATATTTATCATCTGGCCCTTTACAGAAGCTTGCCCATCCTTGGTTAGACAACCTGGGGATGGAGTCAGCATCTCCCAAGTTTCATGGACTGCATGGGGAAGCTGTCTGAACTTGAACAATACCAGATTAGGAAAGGGAGGATGCGAAATGCTGAGCCAGCAACTGACAGTTCCACTAAACACTGTATCCTGCTCTAGAGTACTGCTGTGACTTGCTGAGTAAACCTGATGGGAATCTACATCTAGCTCACTTCTCAGTGTTGGCCATCATTCACACTGCCATCACAAGCACTGCCGCTCTGTCTCCTGTACAGTGGACTCCTTATGTCTGCCCACCTTCCTGACCTCTGTCTGGCTGGGTGTTCTCCATTTGGGGGCCTAAAAGGAGACTGAAACTTGGCCTCATCCCCCAAATTAAGGGAGAAGCTGTCTCCTAGGACCCAGTGGCCACAGGAAGCTGGGAGGCCTGGTGGTTATGGGGTGACCAGTGGGTCCTTGCAGCCCTACATGATGGCTGGAAAGGCAGCTCTCTTGCTGCCCTGAGGCAAGAAGGGGCTCAAATCCAGTTGTTGTCCAAGTTCACACAGCCAGGCAGTGACTAAGGCTCCTGAAGTCATGCCCATAATTGTTCCTGGCCATCTGTCCTGGCCTCCATCATCAAACCTTGGCACTTTATCTGAATTTCTGCCTCCTCCCCACTGGGTACTCTATGCTTTTATAAACCACCTTTAGATGTTTGATTTTAAACTGAAATGTGATATTGACTCAATTTCCCAACCAGAAACGCAGCTGGGGCCTGGGTTTGTCACAAGATATTAGAAGTTAAGCTGTCAACCCAGGGCTCACCAAAAACTGGGTGGACTTTGGAAATTACTTCCTGGCTGCTCTAAGGTCATATGGGTCAGAAAGAGATGGATGCTCACTCTAACCATAACCCTAAACACTAAACCCTAAACCTAACCCTATCCACTAACCCTAACCCCAAGCCTAACCCTTACCCCAAACTTAACCCTAAACCCAACCCTAACCTCAACCTTAAAAACTTAAACCCTAATCCTACCCTAACCCCGACCCTATCCTAACCCCAATACCAACCCCAACCCAAACTCTAACCCCTAACCCCAACCCTAACCCTAACCCCTAACAACCCTAATCCCTAACCCCAAGCTTAACCCTAACTCTAAACCTGGGTCTACAGGTATTTTGGAGGCTTGGGGTTCAGGGCTGCCTCCAGTTACAGATTTTCTGTCAGTTTTAAATATTGAATTTCACTTTTTTAAGGGGCATTGTCCCTGATTTTTTTTTAAACAGGAACCTTAAGGAAATATATGATCTTGCACATTTTCATTACTCAAAAGAAAAAAAATTCAATGACTTTTCTCCTCCTTTTTACTGAACCTTGGTATTGGTGTAACATATTTTTTATGGTTGATGAAAGAATATTACAATATTACTGTTAACTACAGCCCATAGTTTGCAACTAGGTACATTCTGTCCACATACTACTTGTATTAGCTAGGGTTCTCTAAGAGAAACAGAATCAGCAGGAGATATCCAATGATAAAAAATTTATAAAGTGTCTCATATAACCATGGAAATGTAGAGCCTGTCTGTAGGGAAGGCTGCAAGTTGGTAAACTGATACAGGTCTTCAATGAACTCTCAAGAGAGGCTGGCTGGGCAATCATGGGAATGTGAGGGTCCAAGGTCTGTAGGACAGGCTGCAAGCTGGTAACTTCAATGAAGTTCATCAGAGAACTCTCAGGAGAGGCTGGCTGGACAACCATAGGAATGGAAGAGTCCAAAATCCATAGGAAAGGCTGCGAAGCTGGTGACTCCCATGAAGGATCCAGATGAACTCCACAGGAGAGGACTGCTGACTGAAGTAGAAAGAATAACTGTCTCTTCTGAATCCTCCTTAAAAGCCTTCTGGTGACTAGATTAAGTGTTTCTCATTGCAGCAGATTCTCTTTAGCTGATTACAAATGCAATCAGCTGTGGATACAGCCAACATAATCATGATTTAAGCCCATGAAATGTCCTCATAGCAACAGACAGGCCAGCACTTGCCCAAACAGATGACCGGGCACCACCACCTGGCCAAGCTGACTCATGAACCTGACCATGACACCACTCTACTATAAACTTCTTGGAATAGTGATGCACTTTTGTTCTAGTTGATGAAAGAACATTTTTATATTTGTACTATTAATCATGGTCATTACCTACTACAGGGATCACTGTATTATACAGTCCCATGTTTTACACTCTATTTTTTCCTTCGAGTGACATACATGACTGTAAACTTCTCTTTTCAACCACAGCCACAGTTATAATCCAGTGCTGTTAATTACACTCACCTTAATGGGCTACCGTCACCTCTATCCATTCCCAAACCTGTAAATTCAGTGTAGCTAAAAATTTGCACACATTATTCATCTGCCTCCCATTCTGTATGCTCATTCTACCTCATGATAATCTATGAGTTTATTTATTATAGATAGTTCCTATTAGTGAGATGATACAATATTTGTTCTTCTGTGTATCTTTATGTCTTTCATAAGAGTTAGCATTTTTTTTTTTTGCCACTATTTCTTTTAAAAATTGTTGTCTCTTTTCCCTTCTGGGACAACCATGATACATATGTTCATGTGTCTGAAGTTATCATTCAGCTCCCTGAGACCCTGCTCAAAATTTTCCATTAGTTTTTCTATCTGCTATTTTGTCAGTTTGAATACCGTCTTCTATGTTGCTCATCCTTTTTACTGCCTTTTCAAGTTTGCTGTTGTATGTATACCTGTAGCATATTTTACTATTGCTTATTGTGGCTTTCTGTTACTTTTCATTGCATGCTTTTAAATTCTTGCTTATTTACCCAGTGTCTTCTTAATATCCTTTTATGTATATTTTCCTTCATCTCCTTGAATTGATTTAGGAAATTTGTTTATTATCTCTGAATAGTTACAACTTTTGCATCTGTTTGACTTTTTTAATTGCTCTATTGTCTGGGTAATTTATTTTTGTTTCTTGGTATGGCTTGTAAATTTCTGCTTGTTATATGAGCTTCATGTTGAAATGATTATTCTGAAGCCTGGTTTCCCTCTCTTGTCTAAGGTTTTGTTGTTGATAGTTTCCTGTCAAAGCTCTTCTTTGGCACTGGGTATGTAAGTATATCCCAACCAACATAGAGCCAGGGTCCTATGCAGGGGTGTAGAACAGTTCAAAGGGGCCCTGGGAGAGGGTCAGGAAAGCAGCTTCCCAATATGGCACATTCCCAGCCTGCCCAATAGATGGTGTTCTTTAGCTACCTATTTCCCATGGACCCTATAGAGGCAAGTTATGTTTAGCCCTCAGTCTGCTCTCAGTTTAGCCCTCAGTCTGAGGCTGGTGGAAATAATGGCATCTAAGGCACGTGTCTGGAAAGGACCAAGGGTTAGGGACCCAGAAATCCAGCAGGACAAGGACTGTGTGGCATCATCCCCCTCTATTCCTGTGGGAGAGGGCTTCCCCAACTCTTCCAGTCTACAGCAGCCCACTGGGCTTCCCCAACTCTTCCAGTCTACAGCAGCCCACTGGGCAAGAACTGGGCCTATAAGAGGCTGCAGGACTCAAGGATGGGGGATAGATGCCATGAACCACTGACATCTGAGTCATTCACTACACTTTCTCCATCTGTGGAAACAATGATACTGGAGGTGAAGTGGTCGCCTGTCTGGAAAAGGCCAAGGCTGCAGGACCCAGATGTACAATTTGATAGGGAACAAGTGTATCAGAACTGTGCCATGTCCCCCTGTTACTGGGGGGAGGGCTTTGTGAACTCTCCCAGTTCAGAACAGTCTGCTGGGAAGAAACTGGGCTTAACAGAAGTTACTAGACTTGAGGGTGGAAGATATGTGCCGGGAGGAACAGCCAAGCAAGTCACTCACTGTAGTTTCTCCATCACAGTTTCTCTGTCTCTTCATCCAGCATCCCCTGATCTCTTGGGCCTAAGAACAGCTGCTCTGGACAGTTTCTGCCTCCCCTCTAGGTGTTTTTGGTGAAGGAGGGAGCTCTGTCACTCTTTATTCCACTATCTTCCACTTTAGAGATTTTTAATGTAAACTTATGAAACCACCATCAATTATACTTTCAGCTTATATCATTCTGTAGATTTGTCTCTGCCTGAAAACTTCTTGATATGCTCGTACCTATGCAGAGTCCCCCATGTCAGTGGGGTCTGACCCTGGGCTCCCCATGACAAGATTCAAGATGAGATATGACTCCTGGGCATATGAATTGGTTGAAGAAGGTCTTGATATAGAATATTACTGACTAAAGAAGCTGGATCCAGAACAAAGCACAACACAGATCTAGGTAAATTACCTCCTGCCAAAGATATGATTCTCAGCACTCCATTCTGAGCATTTTTTCTACAATCTCCTTATTGCTCTGTTTTCAACTATATCTTTTATATGACTTAAAATTTCCTTCTTCCTTTAAAAGGATATCCTTTCATGGCTTTTCATATTATGTAAATTCAATCAAGGAATGTCTTAGGATTGGTATGGGAGGAAAATGCATCAAATGGAAAAATAACCCCTAGATATCAATCCAAGATAATTAGTATAATTTCAGTGTCCTTAAAACTACATTGTTTCCTGATTTGGGTTTCTGCGTTGCCTAGGGGAATGTTCCTGTTTTGAGGAAACACACTGGAATATTTCATGTAAAGGGTAAATGTGATGAAGTTAAAACCCTCGGGAATCTGAGGGGATCAGGCGTTCTTTATACTTCCACTGCAATTTTTTATATATAAGATCTATACATTCTATAATTACTTCAAAATAAAATATATATTTTTACAATTACCGAGTCCATACCATGCCATTAAAGGGGAACAAGATTAAACCTCATCATAGAGACTAAACTCTACATAAGTCCCTATTAGCGAAAGTTGTGAAACTACCCCTCTTTCAAGAGTTTGAATTTAATTAGGGGAGGCCATGTGTGAATATTATATGAATGGTCACTATGCATTAGGTGTTACGGTTTTGGGATGCTGTTGAAACAGTACTATGTTTGGATCCCACTTTTGCACATGAGCAACTTCTTCACCTGGGCACTCTGAAGAGTGAATGCCCTTTACCCAAGGCTGAATGTTGCAGGGAAAGACATTTACTTATATAGCTGCCTCCTCCTTAGGTATGGGAGGAGAATCTGGCTTCCAATCTAGCCACATGACCTACTATATTTTCTGCTTCATTTTTCTCTCAGGTATTGCTTCTGATTTTCTGTCTTTTGCTATACTGCTTTGAGTCTATTCTGTGCATGTATGATTCAGGGGTCAGACAAGGAGATGCTTGGACAAAATCTGGTGACACCCTCACTAACTCTTTACCCTCTAGTTTCCTTCTGGAGATTATGAGGACAGAGCATATTGACTAATCATGACTGCCAAGTACCAGCAGACAACGTGCTTGAGGGTTATCACATGCTGGCATCTCGTCCACTGCCCCCCCCCAATGCCAATGCCAAGTAAACAGAATCTACTGTGTGGTCCTGTGCAGGGAGTTTGTTTGGAGAATCCTTCAGGACTGGTTTAGAAAAAGGTGTGGGGTGGTCACAGGGTGAACTTGTGTTGTCCCCTATCTCATAGGATGAATATGGAGAAGTGTCTCCATGATGGGGTATAAGGTTCTTGGGGAGAGGGCAGGTGGAAGGAGACTGATGAGGTCATGAGGCCAACTACACAGGGAAACCAATCAAGGTGATGGAGAAAGAGGGGAGCCACACTGAACAGGGGGAAGGGCACAGAGTGGTTGGGAACTAAAAGGAGGCAGAGATATAAGCCAGGGGAGGCAGTGGGAAGAAAGTGACTGGGAGTGACTGGAAGGCACACAGGAGAGCAAGCTCTAGGGCAAGGGTAGAGAACTGAAGGGTGGAAAAGGGCAGTAACATCTGAGAGATGAAGCATTATGAAGAATGATGAGACCCATGCAGACAATGGGGTAAACTGACATGGCCTGATGTGTTCCTAAGTAAGGCCTGGTTGAGATGAATATAGACTGGAGGGAAAAATAAAGAGCTGGGAATAAAATGAGGGGAAGAACAGTGTAGGGTGCCTTGAGGCATGGAGCAGGGAGACAGGCCGCAGCATTCCTGGAAGGTGAGAGGTCTACCAGTCTTACTGAGTTGAGCCTATGAGAGGGAGAGCTGGAGTCAACCAAGGCATGGGGACCTGGGGCCAATATGAAGGGGGAACAGGTAGGAAAGAGAGCCCCAGTGAGGATAGGGGATTTTCTGCATCTTTGTTGCAAGGGAAGGTGCCTCAGAGTCTCATGGAGGAGCAGGGAAAGGCCAATGGTTGAAAAGGGCAGACGAGCTGAATGAAGCAGGAGAAAGTTGGAGAGTCTGGAAAGACAAGGCATTTATTTTGTGGGGGAAGCTGACATGTGAGGTGAATGTGGGGTTAGAGGTGCAGTCAAAGCCACAGAGGAGGGAATATCCCACATGAAGTAAACTGAGATAGGGGAGAGCAGGATCCCTGGGGCAGGAGCAAGGATGGGAAGATGCTGAGTGAAGGGGAGAAACTAAGGGAGGCAGGCTGGGCCTAGGGTACATTGTGGAACAGAACTCAGGTGAGGGTTCCCTGAAGGGCAGAGGGAGTGTGGTAAGCCTGATTATGAAGGAGGAGACAATGGAAGAAACTGGTGGTAAGGGGACAGATCAAGGTGAACTGAGGGAAATTCTGAGGGAGGGTGCAAGGAGAAAGTGGACAGGGTCAGCAGGGTTGGTAGGAGGGGTGGCCATGTTTGAAGCAATTTCAGCACACAAAAACTGATGCCAGGCTCATAGATGTGATGTGGCCAAGAGAGGAAAGGAGAGAGGAGCCCAAGCCAGAGAAAACAAACCAACTGAGTACAACTAATGCCATCCCAAAATTATAGAAAACATTTTCTCTTTGAATTTATGCAGAGATATTTGTGGCATATTGCATATAAATAACCAAGGGATGTTTCTACTACTATTCCTTAATGTTCATCTTCCTATTAGCAAATATGCATGAAAGTATTGCCACAGCTTTCATTGAGCCTTATTTTTTCATAAAAATGATTTTTAAAATAACATTATGCTTCCTAACAATGTATTAAGAATTTAGACTTAAGACCACAAAGGGAACAACAGCCTGGGCTTCATGAGGTGGCAGTGATGGACACAAGACAGTGATGGTGGCCACAGTTCTGAGTGGAATATGACAGCATAGAAGGGCCAAACCACCCCAAAACTCTCACCTGTGTGTTACATCTTCAACTTTCCAGAACATTATCATGCTTCACCTTGTTCAATGAAAAGGTTTTGAGAGGAACCAACAATACTCCAAGAAACAGAGGAAAAGATGGAGAAAGGCAGAAGAGAAATGGAAGAGAAGAGAGGATAGTGTTGAGTCTTGAGAGGTTTTAATATTGTTTAAGGAGTACCTTGCAGCACACAAGAGGAAGGAGTGACTAAATTATCAAGATAATCAGATGCCTAAATGTCAGCAAAAAATTACAAGCCATACTAAGAAAAAGGAAGCTATGGCTCAGTCAAGGTAAGAAATTAAAACTTCAGAGGAGACTAAGAAGTTGGAGCATAAAAGATGTCCATTCAAATCTACTACAAGTAAAGGGATGGAATCAATTATCAAGAAACTCCCAATAAAGAAAGGCCCAGGAGAGGATAATTTCACAGGCAAATTCTGAGAAGCACTCCAGGAAGACTTCATACCAATCTTGCTCAAACAACTCCAAAAATTGAAGAGGAAGGAGTGGGCTATCTAACTTGTTCTGTGAACCAAAAGCACCCTAAAGCAAAGCCAGATTAAGATATTATAAGAAGTGAAAATTACAGACCAACTTCTCTTATGACTATAGAAGCAAAAATACTCAACAAAATACTTGCAAATTGATTCTAGAAGCACATAAAAAGAATTTTATATCCTGATCAAGTGGGTTTTATGTCAGATGTGCAAAGTTGGTTTGACATAAGAAAATCAATTTATGCAATACACCACATTAGCAAAATGAAGGAGAAATATATGAACATTTCAATTGATGCAAAAAAGGCATTTGACAAAATCCAGGTTTGATAAAAACCCTTAGAAAAATAGGAATAGAAGGAAACATTCTCAGCATGAAAAAAAGGCATTCATGAAAAGCCTACAACTAACATCATGCTTAATGGTGAAAAGCTGAAAACCTTTCCTCTAAGATCTGTAACAAGACAAGGATAACAACTGTCTCCAATCTTATTCAGTATTATTGCATAAGTTCCTGCCAGAGCAGTTAGGCAATAAAAAGACCTAGAAATAAAATACAATGTTCACAATTTGAAGATGAAATGATCCTACAAATGGGAAGACCTAAAAAATATATAATCAAAAGTCCTAGAGCTAATAAAAGAATTCTGCAAAGCCTCGGGGTACAAGTCAAAACCCAAACATCAGTAGTGTAATGAGCTATCTGATAAGGAAATCAAGAAAAAAATCCATTAACAATATTGTATTAGTTAGGGTTCTCTACAGAAACAGAATCAACAGGGAACACTTGCAAATATAAAATGTATAAAAGTGTCTCATGTGACCACAGGAACACAGAGTCCAAAATCCACAGGGCAGGCTGTGAAGCCAACGACTTCGATGGAGGGTCTGGATGAACTCCACAGGAGAGGCTCACCAGCCAAAGCAGGATTGGGACCTGTCTCCTCTGAGTCCTCCTTAAAAGGCTTCCCATGATTATATTTAGCATCACTAATTGTAGAAGACACTCCCCTTTGGCTGATTACAAATGGAATCAGCTGTGGATGCAGCTGCCGTGATCATGACCTAATCCTATGAAATGTCCTCATTGCAACAGACAGGCCAGTACTTGCCCAATCAGATAAACAGGTAGCACAACTTGGCCAAGTTGACACATGTCCCTAACCATGATAAATATCAACTAAAAGATTCAAATATCTAGGAATAAATTTGGCCAAGCATGTATAGGACTTACACATGGAAAGCCACAAAATATTGCTAAAATAAATCAAAGAAGACAAACGGAAGGACATTCCATGTTCAAAGACTGGAAGACTAAAAGTCATTAAGATGTCAATTCTACTCAAATCAATTTACAGATTCAATGCAATTCAAATCAATACTATAACAGTATACTTTGCAGAAATGGAAAAGCAAATTATTAAATTTATTTGGAAGCTTAAGTGGAACCCCAATATCTAAGCTCATCCTGAAAATGAAGAACAAAATTGGAGGGCTCACATTTCTGACTTTAAAGCATATTACCAAGATGCAGTGGAGAAAATAGCATTGTACTTGAAGATGCACAGATATGTAGACTAATGGAATGGAACTGAGGGTTCAGAAATAAACCCTCACATCTATGGCCAACTGATTTTTGAGAAGACTTTCAAGCCCACCAAACTGGGAAATAATGTTCTGTTAGCAAATGCTATTGGGAGAACTTTATATCCATATGCAAAAGAATGAAAGAGGATCCCTATCTCAAATTATATACAACAATTAACTCAAAATGGATAAAAAAACTAAATGTAAGAGCCATGACTATAAATCTCCTAGAAGAAAATATATGGAAGCATCTTCAGGATTGTGTTAGACAATGGGTTCTCAGCCTTTACAACCAAAGTACAAGGAACAAATGAGAAAACAGATATATGGGACCTTCTCAAAATTAAAATATTTTGTGCCTATTTTACACAATACATCTACTGTGGATTGTGGACTATAGTTAATAGTGCTGTTTTGGTGTTCTTTAATCAGTTATAACAAAGTTACCACACTAATTCAAAGTGTTAACAATGGGTTATATCGGACTGCTATATTTTTTGATGATTTATCTGTAAACCTACAACTTCTCTATTTAAAATAAAAATAATAGGACACACTTCACATGCTTGGATATTGGCTGTTGTAAATGAGGTAATCCATGTAAGTTGCTTCACAAATTGCCTAGACCATAGACTCTCAATAAATGCTGGGTACTACTGTTTAAAAAATAAGTACAATTATAAAATGTGCTATCATCAATTGTAACAAAAGTTCCACATCAATGCAAGGTTTTGGGCATGGGCTGGTGTGTGTAAATCATGTATTTTATGAATGATTTTTCTATAAAACCACTTATATGATAAAACATAAAAAAAATAAAATCTGTGGTTGATGACTGGCCATGCCCACCCTAGTACTGGAGAAGAGGAATTTTATATCCCTTTCTGCCATTCTGTCACCAGTGAGCTAACCAGGGGATGGGCCCTGTGGCAGCCACCATGAGCATATGGTATGGCCATTGATAGCATCTCCATGGAGAAAGCAATTTGCTATTCTTCCCTGTAATGTATCATCCTCTTCTTTCTGCTTTTCCCTGGATGCTAAAATGTGTTCTTTAGTGGTTTCAAAATAGTTGTTTCAGACAGTTCCTACCTGTTTAATTGTTGTTTAGGTGGAAGGACTGAGTCCTGGAGCTCCCCATTTACAATCTTCCCTTATTTCATTTTTGAGAGACTATAAGTGGTTTTATATTTTTACATTTTTAAAATAATTTTTGGGGCGGTGCGATGGTGGCTCAGGGGCAAAATTCTCACCTGCCACGCCGGAGACCCGGATTAGATTCTTGGTGCCTGCCCATGTTAAAAAAAAAAAAAAAAAAGTTGAAGAGGTTGTAGGTTTGCAGTAAAATCATGCAGATAGTACAGTTCCCCTCCTTCCATTACTGACACATTTTTGGTACAGTGCCTTTGTTATAACTGATGAGAGAACATTATTAAACTTACTGTTAAATATAGAACAATTTTACATCATGCTTCAGTGTTCATTTTGTACAGTCCTATGATTTTTTAAAATATTTTTATTCTGGTAGCATATATGCAACCTGAAGTTTCTCTTCTTAACCACATTCAAAGATAAACTTCAATGGTGTTGGTCTGTATTCACAGTGTAACGCTACCATCAAAACCATCCATTACCAAAGTTTTTCATGACCCCAAACAAACTACTTATCAAATAAGAGTTATCTCCCATTCCCTGCTTCCATTCTGGCCCCTGGTGTCCTGTAGTCTGGTTTCTGACTCTCTGAGTTTGCTGTTTCTAATTGTATCAGATTGATGAGATCATTCAATACTTGTCCTTTTCTGTCTGGCTTATTTCACTAAATATGAGATCTTCAAGGTTCATCCATGTTGTCACCAAGCATTATACCAGGAAAGATATATCATTGCAAGCAGAATGAGTTAACTCTGACCTGAATATGTCAATTTTTATTTAAAATATTTTATAGCAGACAATTCCTTGTCAACCTTCTCTGGTTCTAGAGAACTGTTTGTACAATTCCACTTAATGAGACACTGACTAAGTGAGCCAAATTTAAGTTAAGTATAATCACTTGGAAGAGCATTCATACCAACTGAGAAAGTGAGAAAGAGCACAATTTAAAATAGATCTAGAAGAAAGCCACAACAGTTTTGGAATGTAGTAACAAAAATGTAATGACAAAAAATACACGCCTTGAGCTCCTGAGTGAACTGATAGCTGATAAGAGCTCCCAGAATACTAAAACTAATCACAATAGAATACAATATGGATTAATGTAATTTCTGCACAAAAATTCACTCAAATGGATCACTGACCTAAACCTAAAATGAAAAACTATACATTCTGAAAAAAATATGATGAAAACCAGGTGAAAATGGATTTGGTAATAATTTTGGGGGGGGGGGAATCACCACCTGAGTTTCTTAAAATCTACAATCTGACCTTCTGTGAAATTTTCTAAGACTGGGCAATTTCAGTAAAACCTTCAGACATAGCATGAAGCAGCTCAAAACCATTTCTACCTCATTCTCAAAAATAACTATTATTGCATTTACTGTACAATACAAGCTAGGGTCTACAGTCAACAGTAATATGTAATATGCTTCCACTAAATGCAACAAAGGCATTATGCCAAAACTAAATGTCAATAAGCAGGGGATGGGAGGGGTATGGATTCACTGCAAAAGAAAAGGAAATGTCTTCATACAGACTTTGGTGATGAAGGCATGGCTATTAGGTTGGATCCTATGATGTGCGAGTATAACTCTAAAACTGAACAAAGAGAAACGAGTGCTAGATAAAATGAGGAGAAAGATACACCTATTCATTGTTGATAGGAGAGCTGAGAGTCCAGTCCCTCTGGAGGGCAGTGTGGTGGTTCGACAGAAGACTAGGAGGCACTGCCATATGATCCTGCAACCCTGCTGCTAGGTATGTAAGTGGAAGAACTGAGATGGGGACATGAACGGACATTTGTACACTGCGGTTTATGATGGCAGCGTTTATGATCTGCAACAGATGGAGGTGGCCTAAGGATACAATGACTGAGAATAAATAGAAGGGGGAATTATGGTATATACATAAAATGGACTACTGAGCAGCTGTAAGAAAGAATTAGTTGTGAGGCATGCAATTAGGTGAATGAACCTTGAGGTCATTGTATTGAATGAAATGTCAGGAACAAAAAG
This sequence comes from Myrmecophaga tridactyla, assembly GCA_004026745.1. Taxonomy (NCBI): domain Eukaryota; kingdom Metazoa; phylum Chordata; class Mammalia; order Pilosa; family Myrmecophagidae; genus Myrmecophaga; species Myrmecophaga tridactyla. Next base: position 792 of record PVIY010007911.1, on the reverse strand, counting down.
ATAAATATGATGCCTCATTCATATGGTCTAGCTATAATATACACACTTGAAAAACTGAAGTCGAGAGCATGGGTTATCAGGTTGAGGCCTATTGTACAGGATCCTAGATTGCAAGCTCTTACAACAGTCACACCTCTCCTGGAGTTCTGTTATTTTAAATTCTGAGATACTGAGCTATTTGTGTATAAACTGGTCGCTCTCTGAAACTTTGGTATTTATATGGCACCTGAGACACAGAGTTAGAGCTCTGAAGCTAAGAAAGTCAGCATTATCCCATATAGCAACTGTTAAAAAAGTTGAAAAAGTGGTCAGACTTTAGAAGGTGATCTGGATAGGACTAACGTAAATCAGAATACAGGGTAAAAGACGATATGGTTCATGTTTTAAAACTTTAACTTCTACATGAGAACAAAGGGAGGGATGTTTATTTGTTGCAAGATTTATATTTTGGGTAGTACATTATTTATTTTAACTCATATAGGCAGTTCATTTGAACACCATAATTACATGGAATCTTTTTTTATTTTTTAATTTTTTATTAATTAAAAAAAATTACAAGAAACACAAACATTCCCAACACATACACTCAGCAGTTCACAATATCATCACATAGTTGCATATTCATCATCATGATCATTTCCCAGAACATTAGCATCAATTCAGAAAAAGAAATAAAAAAACAACAGAAAAATATAACAAACAGAAAAAAAAAATTTTACAGGCCATACCCCTTACTGATCCCTTTCATTGATCACTAGCATTTCAAACTAAATCTATTTTAACATTTGTTCC
>PVIY010007910.1:0-79401 GCA_004026745.1 Myrmecophaga tridactyla | reverse complement strand
AATAAGTTGCTAGTTTACAGTTCTAAGGCCGAGAAAATGTCCCAATTACAGCAAGTCTACAGAAATGTCCAATCAAAGGTATCCATCCAGGGAAAGATACCTTTTTTCAAGAAGGCTGATGAAGTTCAGGGTTTCTCCCTCAAGTAAGAAGGCACATGGCGAACACAGTCAGGGCTCCTCTCTCTTGGCTGGAAGGGCACATGGCGAACATGGCGTCTTCTGCTGGCTTTCTCTCCTGGCTTCTGGTTTCATGAAGCTCCCCAGGAGGCGTTTTCCTTCTTCATCTCCAAAGGTTGCTGGTCCGTGACTCTGCTTCATGGTGCTGCAGCATTCTCTGCTCTCTCCAAAACTTTCATTCTCCAAAATGTTTCCTCTTTTATAGGACTCCAAAAACTTATCAAGACCACTCAAATGGGTGGAGACATGTCATCACCTAATCCAGTTTAACAGTCATTCTTGATTAAATCACATCTCCAGGGAGATGATCCAATTACAGATTCAAACATACAGTATTGAATAGGGATTATTCTGCCTTTACAAAATGGAATTTTGATTAAAACATGGCTTTCCTAGGGAACATACATTCTTTCAAACCAGCACATATTGTAAGAAAGAATTTTCCTTCTCATCCAATCATTCATTCCCTTATAGTAGTATCAGTATATACATGAATTCTTACATTATTCAATGGAGTATAATTTTTTATTACCGTTATTTATTTTGATGTTAAAAATGTACCAGATTTGATCAGTGGGAACTTCTTCAAACTAGCTCTTGTGTCCTTTTCAACAAATATTTTGGAGTGCTTACAACTGGCATATATTAGGCACTGATGATACAAAAATGAACAAAACAGAAGGAAATCTCTGCCTTCATGGAGCTTACATACTACTCGGTAGGAGAAAAAGTAAACAAATTAAATAAATAATTGTACGGTATATTAGAAAGTGGTAAATGTTACAGAGAAAAAAGCTAAGATCAGCTATTGGGAAGAGGTATATGGGCAGGGAGACTTCATTAATAGGTGCCATGCTAGCAAAGACCCTAGAATCTGAGTAAGCTTGTAGCATGGATGTCTGAAGGAAAACTCTTCCAGGTAGCACAGAACCACTCCAGAGCCTCAGGAGTTTCTTAAGTTGGGGACAAACTAGCACTTTTAGTAGGATCAATCTGGTTGCTGGGTTTGGGATAGACAGTTTGAGGCAAGAAAGGAAGCAGGGAGACCAGTAGTATCACCAAAATGCCTTAAATGTCTGGAGTAAACATTCCTAAAGCATTAGAAACTTTGTCAAACCATATCTTGATGCAATGATAACTTACTGAGTAGATTAACCATCTCATGTATGTCACGTATTAGTTGTCTTTGGTGCTTTTCTTCTTCTCTCAAAATAATCTTAGAACAGGTATTATTTTGAATAGGAGGGGAGTGAGGCTCTGAAAGAGTTATGCTTATCCCAAACCCCATTGCTAACCACACCAGGGGCAGCAGAAGCAGGTTTTAAACCCAGGACTCTCTGGCTTCAAAGCTATGGCCTTGACCCTCTGCTGCACTGTTGGGTTTTCATAACAAAGAAAGTTAGACAAAGGTGGTGGCATTGGGGTATTGTCATGATGAGCACAGCAAGGACAGAAGTGAGAGTATTAGGGTCTGGTCTGCCCACTTCATAACCTCCAGAGATCATCTTGGTTTCCATTTCTGGTAGTTCATCATGGTCAGCCATGTAGGTCTTTCTGTCTTACCAAGTGTAATTACCTATGACTTAATGAGCACCCTCCCTGACCACCTTGTAGATGTCAAAGCTGCAAAGCCAACAGGAATTTCCCCAGACCTCTTGGCCATACTGTGAGCTAAAATTTGAGTTCATAACTATTGGGCCTCCATACTGTGGTTCCACAAGCCACCAGGTTACATAGACCTGACTCTTAAATTATTGATTTTTTTAATATCCATATCATATACAGCATACAAAATATGTGTGTGTAAAAAGACACAGAAAGTACTACAAAAATATCAGAAAAGATAAGTAGCAGAAGCCCCATGCATACAGACTTTTTAATCTCCACACTAGGATGAGTGATGCTCTGAGGTGGCTCATGTTTTGGTCCTGAAATAACTGCTATTAGTTCACAGCTATTATTAGCTCACAACAATTTTAGAAAAGTGTGTTATCTTTTCTTTTTTTTCCAGCAGGGATGTGAATGCTTCTTTGTTATGCATTATATATATACGTGTGGGTAAACTTAAATGTCATTCATGTTTTCTTTGCAATTCTTCATTTTTGCCTACACCCAATCAAAGGCTTCTTTCCCCTGCCCTCTACTCTCAAATGTTCTGAATCTATAGCCATCACTACACTTGGACTACATTCTCTTCTTCCCCCATCTTACCTTGGGATGTCACAAGGGCCAGCATTTTAGCCAGGAGGCTCCTAGAGGTAACAGAGAAGCAAAATACATTTGGCCATGGAGCTAGTGAATCAGAAATTTAGAACCATTCTGCTCCCTTCACTTTGATTGATTTCTCTGCAACCTTATGTTGTTAACACCTGCCTCCACAGGTGTGTGAAGAGCTTTCATTAATATTTGTAAAGCTCCCTGATTGCCACAGTTAGAGGGTGGCAGAGAAGGGAAAATTATTATTAATCATAGAGAAAAAAAATGGAGAGATTAAGTTTTGTTCCTTTATCAAAGACCTTACACCCACTTGCACTATTTTCATGGTAGGAGGATTGGATATAAATTTTGATTTACTTACTGTGGCCTCTGGAAACACCCAGTGCAAAGCTTAATGCAAAGCGCCTGGCACATGCTCTGCTGAATGCTGGATATGCACTGCTTCTGACTCCTAATGCTGTTTAAATTATTACCGAAAGGAGTCTTGCTATTCACGGTGAGTGTGAGAGTTCATCTAATTAGCCAATTTCAGTTCATTTGGCATTAAATAATTCTCCAAATTCCCATATGTTTGAACAATATGTTCAACAAGGGGGATGATTCCCTGAAAGCAATTAAATAGTTCTTTTAGGAGAGCTTGTCATCGGTCACTCATAAGCATCCCTGCTATTCCTGCCCATGATGAATGCAGACGGCAATTACACAGAAAACGCTTAACCCTCTCTAACGGCCTCTGGCAGGCATCCACATGTGGCTGCTGCTTCGTGCTGGCTGTAGAACACATTTACGTTTCACAGTTTTTTTTCCAAACCTCAAGGATATTGCTCTAGACCTTTCATAGAGTGTTGGCTACAGCTAAAACAGTTCTTTCCAATCCCTCCTCCTCTAGCTTGCTCCCCTTAAAGATAAACATATGTATGTTTTCAGCTTAACCTATGTTTTCCTTGGATAGAAAGAGTTGTGAGTTTGGGACTAAAACTGAGTTTTTTTGAAGGCATCATTGGTGCTTCCCAGGATCTGGGTGAAGAAGGTGTGAAAACATTCAGGTCTGTTTGGATAGAGTAGGCAAAAGATGTCCCTGCTCAATTATATGCCTTAGGTTATTGCTGGAGAAAATTATAGATAATGATATTGATTGACCATTAGTAACTTTAGAAAGTACAAGAGAGGTGAGCAAAATATTTCAGAATTTAATTACATGTTAGGCACACCAAAAACAAAACAAAACTGTTTGATTATACTAAATCATGGGGGAAAATGTGGTATGTTTTAATACTAAATTTCATCTTTATAGTGCCAAAAAAAGGTTATTTCTTGGATCAGGGATAACATATTTAAATGCCCTTTCCAGGTAATGTGAGTGAGAGCTTTTTTATTATTACTGAGCCTAGCTCCTGCAAAGCATCGTTCATCTCAAAATTCTTAATCGTTTTATTGACTATATTCTGTATCATTATATCTCTTTTAAATGAAAATACAACAAAAGAAAGATCAAATAGCATCTTCAAGATCACATAAGCAGTAGGGGGAAAATGAGTTGACTTCTGGGTTCTTCTCAATGATTATTACCTTATGAACTACCACTCCTTACTGCTGCGGACAAAGATTATAAACAAAAGGCAAGAAAATGAAAGACAGAGATATTCACACAAGTGGCATTATTTTCCTCTGGCTAAGTTTCATTTTCTTTTATACGTTTCATGACTCTGTATTCTCATTGTAAATAATTCACAGTTCAGAAAAATCTGTTCACCATGTTTGGGTGGAATGATTTTAAATTTAAATCTAATATAGAAAGAGTTGATATATATATATTTGATTATGCGCATTTATAACTTTCTACTGTACTGTATAACCTATGTATTTGTGGATTGGTAAGAAAACAAATGTTTTCAAAGCCAGAATAGACCTGCTCAATCTAGGTATGTTGGAAGTGCTGTTTGGTTCCATAATAATTTGTTTGTTCATTTATTAGCATTAAGAATATTATGCAATATTCTATTGGGAAGAAGGAATCTGATGGTAAGATTCATTTCTGTAAAGTTTTTGGCTTTTGGTTGTTGACGCACTTTCAATATGAACGTGGATTCAACAGCTGGTGGATGACATGCCAGCCAGTCCTTTGGTTCCCTTAGTTCTGCCCCATATGTTTGAAGAATCATTTGTCATTTGGTTGGTTGGTTTGTCAAACCCTAGATTTGGAACCTCAGCTTAAGCTCAGTGGGTCTGCTGGAGCAATTCAGGATTCCACCTGCCATTCCACAGCTGAGCTACTGGTAGTGCAGACAAACCCTTTGCCTGAGTGGGGTCAGCCAGAAGATGACCTTGGGAAGGAATGTTGCTCAGCCTGTACCTAAATTCTCATTACACGCTTCTTCTTCTTCTCCTTTTCCCAACTGAAAAGCCTCCTGTCAGATGGATCTGAGGTTCTTCTGAGTCCTGAAGTCACCTGTGGCCCACCAGACATGATTGTCACCACTCCCTTTGCATTGACCATACCACACTGTGCAGATGTCAGCACCGAGCACTGGAACGTCCATTTGAAGAAGAGGACACAGCAGGGCAAGTGGGAGGTGAGACCCCATTCTTCCTTTAAAGACGTAGGATCTGGGTTCTGCCTTTGGTATGGATTTAAACGACCCCATGGACGCAAGGAATCAGCCATGAGGTTTTTGAGCACTTTTTTATTTTCTAGAGCGTTGATGGCATGGCTTTTATAATATCCTCAAGACACTGGATGCTTTTGTTCCATGATGATGGAAAGAAGAGGCAAGAGATCACCCAGCGCTTTTTTGGTTGGCTTTTAAAATACCGTTGTAATTGTACACTCACTAACTCCCCTCATTTCCAACCTGGCCATGTCCCTTTCTGAACTGATTTTATTCTGTGGCTTCTGTAGAGTTAGGAAGGAGGCTCAGGGCAGGCAGACTGTTTGCAGAAAAGAAATTGCTTTATGTGTTGTTTGTTTGTTTTTTCATTATGAGAGATTATAGCATAACCAGGATTAAACATTCAGGAATGACAGTACGTGTTTAATAAATGTTTGGTGAATTAATAAATGCACTGAAAATTATTCTTAAAGTCTGTTTTCCTATGTGGATGAAAATGTGCAAAAGAGTTACAGTACAAGAAGAGAGCAAAAGAAAAAGACAAAAAAGAATTAGGATGCATAATATAAGGCTAACAAGAAGGGAGAGAGGTACAGCAAAGAAAGATTGTAGTTGCATTACTATTTTAAGTGAAAGCTCGGCTCTGATTTATCTGTCTGATAGGGATTCCTTTTATGTCTATCTGAAGTCAGTTTGCATGAAAGCAGGTGAATTATCTTATTGGAACACAATGATTTGTTCCAGCTAGCCCTGAGCTCTTGCCTCCCAGGAGGTGCTTCAGGCAAAAGGAGTAAAAGGAAAACCATGTTTCTTTAGGAGAAGAAAATTCTCGATTGCTACAATGAATTACATCCACCCTGCCCAGCCATGTCTTAAAACTAGTCTATTTCCTTTGTTCTAGAATGTATTCTACTATTTATTCAATCCTAGTACAACTATAGGGAAATTTTCCTGGGGCATGGAGTTCCATAGCTTTCATAAATGGGTCATGTTTTAGTCTCCCTTCCATTTTATTTTGCTTTGCCTTGTTTCTTACACTTTGGTTTTTGCTTCTCCAGCACCCCCTCACAATCTTTTACACCCAGATGGTGTTATATTTTCCATTGAACCAGTCATACACACCGAAGTTCTTATCAGGGAGGGTGATATATTATAGTACATATTTTCCAAACCATTTATTTAATGGTCCCCTGTGAATAGTGAAATGAAAGGGTATAAAATGTTTGAGTGAAAATAAACATTGCCTTAAGGATATTGGAAGAACTTTTCAGAAATAGGCCTTTGTTGAAAAAGAAAAAAAAAAAAAACGTGTGTTTACTGATGTTGATGTTCGAGACATTTTTTAAACTCAAAATTGAGCAGATTAACTAGAAATAGGAGAATATTCTGTGATGGTTATTATATTGTATTAAGTAGCATTTCTACACACTGGTATAACCATGTCTTGACTTGCTGATTTAAGCAATTATTTTGATGGAAGAAAGGCATTTAAAAATAAAATATCCTGAAATAAATATGTTTTGGGATGTATGTATGGTTGCATTTCTTACAAAATAATTATTAAATCCCGTCTTATTTTCCAAGCTGAGAGAATTTACTCACCTTTCCCCAACAGGAAGTGATGTCAGTGGAGGACGAATCCACATCCTGCTACTGCCTTTTGGATCCCTTTGCCTGCCATGTGCTCCTTGACAGCTTTGGGACCTATGCCCTCACTGGAGAGCCCATCACAGACTGCGCTGTCAAACAACTCAAAGTGGCTGTGTTTGGCTGCATGTCCTGTAACTCCCTGGATTACAACTTGAGAGTTTATTGTGTGGACAATACTCCTTGTGCATTTCAGGTCAGCTTTTTTTTTGTCCTATAGTTCTTTCGGCATCATGAAAGCCTGGGTATTGTTAAAGATCTGTAGCGAGAGAGAATTGTATTGCTGAGGTTCTGGAAAATGCACCCATGCCACTGGTTTTGCCTGGCATGCCCATCTTAATGCAAGAGCTATGGTACTGTGTTATATCTTGGATATAACACCCAACACTGCTCCATCCCAGGAGTGGCACAGGTCATCATGAAGGGCACACTGGCTGCCCCAGAGAGAGGTTTCTTTAGTAGGACTCCTGTCTTGTAAAGTAAAGAAATACAGTGAAAGTAATTAAACCCCATCCTATGATTTCCATTTTCTGTTCTTCCTCTGCTCTTCGCATTCCTGATCAAAGAGGTTCTCCAAGAGAAAATATGTAACAGGCATTCATGGATATAATTATATGGATATAATTATATCACCTATTAATTATCGGGACCATGAGGGCAGTGATGGTTCAAGGTTCTGTATCTAACACCGTGCTGAGTTCTGAGGAGGTGAAGTACAGGACCCTCAAAAAGAGAGAAGGGCTACATTGACACATAAAGAAAACTTTGTGTGCTAAATTATAAATAGACGAGGAGTTCAGAAAACAGAGATCCAAAGGGATAGAGGAGTTGGGGAAGAATTTGGAGGACTCTTCACAAATCTTGATAGATAAGATTTTGGATGAAAAAAGAAATAGATATCATGTCAAGAAAGGAAAAGGACAGTGGTCACAGAAACAACAAGAATTGCTATTGTTATGCAGGGGACAATGAGAAAATTGCTTGAATCAACAGAAGGTGGCAGTTAGAGAACAATAATTATAAATCATACCTATCACCAAGCATTCACATTATATCTTGGATATAATTATATCATCTATTAATTATCGGGACCATGAGGGCAGTGATGGTTCAAGGTTCTTTTCCACTTTGGGTGCTCTAATCATGTAAAATTCATTTTAAATTACCTACTCACAAAGAGTGCAAGTTTATTAATAGCTGCCAGACTAATGCAGAAGTGCCTGTAAGCTTTGCCCATATATAAATAACGTAGCTCTCCCGACACACCTCATTCCAGGCCCCTGCTATTCCAGTCCTGGGTCATTAAGTCCATTATGCAGCACATTTCCTCGGTAACTAGGCTTCAAGACACTGAGCTGGAAAACTCATGTTTACCAATAAAAGGATACGGTGACCTGAATCCCAAACATGAGCCAGCCAAGGTGACCTGGAGCCAGCCGGCAGCTTGTGCGCCCAACACTGCTCCATACCAGGAGTGGCACAGGTCATCATGAAGGGCACATTGGCTACCCCAGAGAGGTTTCTTTAGTAGGACTCCTGCCTTGTAAAGTAAAGAAATACAGTGAAAGTAATTAAACCCCATCCTATGATTTCCATTTTCTGTTCTTCCTCTGCTCTTTGCATTCCTGATCAAAGAGGTTCTCCAAGAGAAAATATGTAACAGACATTCAAGGAGTAAAAGTTAAAAAGGGATTACTAAACAGAGAGGTACTTACTCATGACACTACTGCTACAAAATTGTTGCAAAACGCAGTATGACACAAGTTGGATGTTTAGTCACAAATGGTAGAGGCCTGCATACACTGAAGCAAACCCGGAGGACCTAGGAGGATTTCCCATCTCCTGCTCCTCTGCACAGCTCATCCTCAATGACTGTTGGGGGGCTGTTTCCCACAGCTGCCCTGGTGGTTAGCCCTCAGATCCATTCTGGAATTTTCTCTGAGTAATGGCATCACTGCCGACATTTATGCCAGTAGGTTAGACTGCTGTTTTCAGAGTTCATTCTCAGTGGCTTTCGGAAATCTGTTGTCATTTCCTGTTGACTTTTCTCTGGCAGCTCAACTGTTTACAGATGAAATTGAACCATGGTGGAAGTCATGAAATTGAGGCCCTAAGAACAGCTTTTCAAACTGCTGCCTGATTCCTGTTGGTGATATACCTTTCTTAGACAGTGCTATGGAAAACGATACCCCCCCCTCAATGAATCCAGACATCATTATTTCATCATTTAGAGCTTGTTCTTCAATTAGTACAACACCTAAATTTTGCTATAAAGAAATGTTTTTTTAGGGGAAATGCATCTAAACTCTTTCATCAAAATCTGTTTACCTCTAGCGATGTTTTTCCTTCTCCTGTTATGTCAAATAAAGCTGATTTTTAAGGTTGGAGTTGGTTGTATTTGTTGACAGGATGTATGTGACAGCTGTTTGAGCAGCGAAGGCCATGCTTCCTTCCCGTGGGGTTCTCACAGACCATCAGCTTTGCTTGAATAAGTTTCTGACCCATCCTTAGATTAAAACGTAAATTGTAGCTTTTCTGAACTGAAACTTCCTAGTCCAGGAAACAACTATGTACTCCCCAGAATTAGTCCCTGGATTTTGCTTCTGAAAGGATCTTGCTTTATTGATTTTTTACCTTGCTCAGTAAGTTGTGTTCAGAACCTTCTGTCCAGATTCATTTTGATCAGCTTAATATAGCAAATCACCAGTGGAAACTTCTCCATGGCTTCATAGATGGCATTTACATAGAAGGGAAAAAGATATAGTTACTAACTCATGAAAACAGTTCAACTGTAAGAAAGCCTTGGCAAAACTTTTTTTTTTTAACATGGGCAGGCACCGGGAAATGAAGCCAGATTTCCAGCATGGCAGGCGAGAACTGTGAGCCACTGTTGCCTGCCCATTGGCAAAACTTTTTGGACCCCAATAGGCTTGCAGATTGATATTAGCTCCCCCAATTAGTGTGGTGTGAACTGAAATTATAGCACACAATAATAACTCATTTTCCATAACTCTGATAGAACCGTGGCTTCTTGATCAAAATTAGTATGTATTCTTTCACGGGGAATTACTGCAGAAATTGCCTATCTTGGTGGTACCTCAGCTGTCACTATCCTGAAATATTTGTAATGATTTGGAAATAGAAGCAAGCATGGTTGACAGCTGCCTTATTTACAGCGGTGCATCTTTTATATCTCAAATAAATTATAACAAATGTGAGCCTAAACAGAACTGTGCATACTCAGGAAGGAAGCCTGTTTAGAGGGCAGGGCTGCTTCTTTCATTTCTTTCATAGCTCATGGGGAAATTACATCCCACCCTCTTATTGAGAGACCTTGCCAAAGGACCAGCCTCCAGCTCCAACTTCACCTATCCTCTCAGAACCAGGTGCTGCCAAGCAGGCTAGTGGCCCCACCAAAAAATATTCCTTTAGAGAAATTTCAGTAATTAAACAGGGAGATTCTGTTTTCAGTCTTGTCCTCTTTCCCCTATACCTCCTTCAGAGCTACCGTATTTTTCATTTGCTTGGGGATATTTTATCCAAATAATAGTAGCAGTTTCTTAGAATGACAAAAACAATACTTCATATACCTTGCTTAAGACATAATTAATTTAATTTCAGATTCTTGAAGATTTGTTCTGATAAATACATCTAAAACTGTCTCTCTGGAAAATTAAATCAGCTCAGATATGTTTAAAAAAAAAATGAAAGGGAAGGACCAAATGACTTCTTGTCCTTTCTGCTTCTGTGTTGCTGTAATAATTAGAGCTGCCATTTTATGCTAGTGTGTTTGATGAATTCAAACCAAAGGTTGAAGAATGGTGCTGTATTTTGAAGCAGTAACATTTTAAGACCTTGTTTTTTGTTGCTGTGCTTTATTGCACACATGCACACATACACACACACACAGCTCAGACAAACCTTGGCATCGGGAAAGCAAGGAATTAAGCACTTGCTTTCTTTAAAAAAAAGGAAAAAAAATACTAATTTTTTTCTCCTTGCCTCCCAGCACTCCTATTAAGTACCTCTCAGTACTCATTCCTTTCTTGGTTCTTAATGTGGATTTAGAATCTAATTTCAAAGGATTTCCTCCAGATGTAGTTCTTGTGTTTATCAATAATGAAACCTTGGGAAATATTGTTCATGTAAAGCATTTAAAGGAAAACACCACAGCGACATAATTTGTGTGAGTGTGTGTGTGTGGAAGTTCAAACAGTTTTGTCTCATAAATATGTAAATTCAGCCTGCCTGCTTTAGTATCCCTGAAGCACACCTGAATATTGCTGCCTGTCTCATTAAATCAACATAAAAAGCGGAGAGAGACTCAAAGCACAAGTTTCTCCTGGCCACAAGTCCAGGAACTACATGGCTGGCAGCTCCGATGTAAAATGATGAAGGAGAGAGACTAGTAAAACCACCATCCAGAGCTTTTATATCCATATTACATGCTGGAAACTAGCCAGATCCTATTTTCTAGTGTGATTAACTCGGATATAAGTATCGCAATAGAACTACAGATTCAGCAGGAGATCCTTGTTTCAGAGGAGGAAGAGAAGAGAAAATTGAGTATCAGACATCAGAGTTGGGGTGATAGATGCATGTGAGTGATTCAGAATTATTTCTGTGAAGTTATTTGTATCACTGATTCACAAACCTAGTTGGCCATCAAAATCATCCAAGGAGGGCGGGCCACGGTGGCTCAGCAGTCGAGAATGCTCACCTACCATGCCAGAGGACCCGGGTTCGATTCCTGATGCCTGCCCATTAAAAAAAAAAAATCAGAGGAGGAGTGTTTAAAAATATAGATACTCAGACCCAGCCCCTGAGGTAATTCAACAGGGCAAAGATATGACTCAGAAATCTGTGTTAAGAAAAGTCCCTTTTTAAATCTTGTACTAAAAGAGTTTATTTCTTCAATTCTGAAGCTATTTGTGCTTTTGCAAATATATAAGTATAATGATTTGTGCATTACTGGGCTTTTTCATTTTAATAATCAATTGTTTTTATTTTGCAGAATTACTCTAATTGCTTAGGATGTTTTGTAAGTTGATGAGACAATGTTAATCATTCATGGTTGGTTCAATATGCACAGATTAAATTCAGTAGGCTGAAAAAGCAAAAATAAGTCATGGTTGTATTTAAGCTTGGGGTCCTAGAGCTTTATTATAAAAGTGTCCTTTTATTTTGTGGGCATTATATGTAGAAATCCATTTTAAAATGTCTTGTTATTCTCCATTCTGCATTTCAGGACCATGTAAACAATACGTATTACTCTGGGGGCAAGTCCAGAGTGACATATGTCATCCTTATACAAACATCCCGCACTAATGAAAAATTATTTATGGGGCAGGACCAATAGTAGTCTAGCCTTGAAATGACTCTCATAAAAAGCCAGCATAGTACCAGAAAAGGCAGGATAATCTAGTAGAAAAAACACAAACCCATGAATCAAGTTGTTCTTTTCAAATCTTAGCTCTACCACTAACCATGACTTGAGACAAATCAGTTGTTTTGTGGTGATCTCCACATTTTCATCTATAAGTAAGGTACTTGATGTAAAACTCCATTAACTTCTATTCTAATGCAGCAATTCTGTATGGTTTCTAAACTCTAAAGGAGCATTATTTTACAGGAAATAACTACATGATCTTGAGAAAGTCTTGATCTCGGTTTACTTTGTAAATTAAGGGCAAATTAGATTTAAAGAAAAGGGGGTACAATTAAAAAAGCCTAATCCAAATATACTTAGAATAGTCAACAGGATATTTGACCGTAACCTCAAAATGGTTGAACAAACATCAAGTTTCTTTATTTGTACCATTTTCTGATTTTGCGCCAGAATTGCAAAAAAGAGCTTAATGTATAAATCACATCTATCATTTTGCCTGGCCATGAATAAACCCAGACAAGGAAATTAGGCTGAAAGAAAATAAACATCTTGTCCAAGCCCACATCGGAACATGACCAGAACCCTCTATTTCCATCCTCAGTTTCCAAGATGAGCACTCTTTTGACTTTCTGCAGTCCACAGAAGATTCTTATGCACCTGCACGCTATAAACTAAGGACTATTATCTCAAGTAAAATGCGAAATCCTTAGCATGGCAAGCCAGTTCTCATGATTTGGTCCCTGCCTTACATTTTGATCGTGGCCACACTCTTGCCAACCTAACCTTATATCCCAGCCCAGTCTGGCTGCTATGCCTTTATACATGCCCTGCTTAGTGACTAGGGTTTCCCCTCCCTCCTTTTTACCTGTCCAAGTTTTCTTATCTCTTATTTACTTATTTACCTCAAGGGTCAGGTTGCCTATTAGTTCCCTGCCTCCCTTTCTGGCCTCTTCTCCCATCTGGGTTTGGTACCCTCTTTCCTGCTTTTGCCTCCAAGCATACATCTCCTATAAAATTTAGCATACTATATGATAACCATATACCTACTTTTTCTGATCCTCTCACTTCACTATAAGCTTTCTGGGACAGAGACTGTGTCACATCCAGCATCTAGCTCAAGAACAGCTCTGGTGAGCACTCATCAATATCAAAAGAAAGACCCAATGAATGGCATCTGCCAAAGACTCAATGACTTATCCGTCAGCTTTGCAATTTAATTCTCTTTTGCCTCCATCTTGCCACTTCTTTCCACTGTTTTCAGCTCCTATCTGACACTGGCCACCATGTTAATTTGCCCAAATCATAGACACTCACTGTTATGAATTACCTAGAGCTGTGCTGCCCAGTACAGTTTTTGCTAACCATGGGCAGATATTTACATTTAATTAATTGTGAGGAATAATTCAATTCTATGAATTTGAAGTGCTTCATAGCCACTTGTGGCTAATTGTTACCATACTGGATGGTACAGATATAGAATATTTCCATCATTGCAGAAAGTTCTGTTGGAACTTTCCCACTAGCTGGAGAAAGTGACATTGGAACTGAATCATTTGGTCTTCAAAAAAGTCACTAGCAACCTAGTAGCAGTTTATCTCTACATGAAGGATAAAATCTAGGCAGCTTCTTCGTAGTCAGAAATGTTTTATTAATATAATTCTATATATAGCCAAGAGATGGATTAGATAACTTCCAAAGCTGCTTTTCCTCTTTGATAATTTACATTTAAATTTTATTTTATTTATAAATCTATTTGTCTTTCCTCTTAATCTTTTTTTAGAACCTGGGAAGATTATAGGACATGAATAAAGGATTTCAGTTTTCTTATTTATCCTAGCTCTGCAAGGAAATTTTAAGTCAATTAATGGTGATTTAGAAAATGGATTTAGCACTAAAAGTCTCACCTTCATAGTTTAACATTTGATAGAATACATTTCTGGTCTGTTCTATTACATGTCCAATCATGCTGTCCAATATGGTCCTAAATGTCACAAATTTGGCACCAATTAAATGGTTTATTCAATACAAATTTTGTTTATATTAAATATACAGACTTCTTAGTGAAAGATATGAGTGCTAAGTTATTTAATGCCATATATTTGATTTCTGTCTTCTGACATAAAACCAGCTTGATAAACAACTTACATTTTCTTGGCCTTTGGGTATAATCACTTTTATGAACAGTGCCACAAATAAACATGATGCATGCACTTTGTCACATTTATTTTAAGCCAAAAGAAGTCCTAGTGGATAATGCCTGTGTTAGCAAAGAACAATCGAACCAGGGTGAAAAGGAGCTGTCTCTCCCCTTATTGGGAAATATGACGATGTGTCAGGTTAAATATGAATACCTCCTTTGATTTTGATCGTATCTGAAGGAAATTCACACAGTTGGGGAACTTCAACTATATTACAGTTTGCTTAGGGATGGGAAGATCTTTTAGTTTTAAAGAAAGGCACAGTATGCTTAGATGTCTGAGCAACAGAAATAATAAAGAACAATTACATCTTTCTGAGAAAACTCTGGCTCAGATTTAGTCCTTAGTCTGGACCCTTGCAATGATGGTGAGATGCAAAAGAATTGGGTCCATTAGGCTGCTGGTCCGTTTCTGGGAAATACATGGCAGTAAGCCTGCGTATCCATAGATGGAAAATGTATCAGACTGGATGCTGCATTGTTGCTCCTTTTTGCTTTTCCCTCTCCTACAGGAAGTGGTTTCCGATGAAAGGAATCAAGGTGGACAGCTACTGGAAGAACCAAAGTTGCTGCATTTCAAAGGGAATACTTTCAGTCTTCAGATCTCTGTCCTCGATATACCCCCGTTCCTCTGGAGAATCAAACCATTCACTGCATGCCAGGTACTGGCCAAATGAGGGTTTCTAATGGAAACAACTTTGCTTTAACCGGCAAGCCTATCGGTCCCTGGTGAAGTCGTCTTGACTTCCTCCTCAAAAAGTATGGATTTAATTTCAAAACTGTCACTGAAATTTAACAGTTTGGGCTACACACAGGGAATGGAACAGACTGTCATAAATCCAGAGGTTTCTAACAGGTGGAGGGGGAAAGTGCTTGTGTGTCAGGTAATGGGACATTTTTCCTCTCTACTGTTTGAATTGTTGCCCAATGCAGGTGGAAGATGGCAAAGTAACAAGCTAGAACAAGGTTGGTTTCTTGGTGTGTGTGTGTGTATGTATGTTTTAATTAAAAGCAGTTCATTATGGGACATTGCTTGAATGATATTCAGGAATGAATGAACCTGATGTCTGAGAAATCTTTTAAAAGTGATGATTTGGCATTAGAGAGCTATGACCTGATGGTAACAAAAGATTTTGCTTTTCTTATGTGAAGTGCTTGCTGCCAAATGAGCCGGGCAAGTTGGGAACAGACTGTGAAATAAAGAAAGCAGAATATCTCTATAAAGCCCTTTTATAAGTATATAAAGAAAACATATGTATTACTGATTATACATCTCTTATTGGAGGTTTTGGGTTTTAAAAAAAATTGCAGGATATTTTAGAGTCTCTTTGAGCCATTTTTAGGGATTTTACATTACTTGCTTAGCATGTAAAGATCTCTTTTCAACTTATGACCCTGCCTCTGAATTCTGTGAAAATTCCCAGTGATAAATATTGTCATTGTAAGCAGCCAGCTAGTCTGCCATCATTTCTTAAGTCAGGGGCATCTGTGCCTCAGAGACAGGGTGTTTCTATGACTCTGGAGAAGCTTCGGTGGACTTATATTGATATGGTATTGCAAAAAGATTTCAAACTTCTCTGTTCTGCCCATCAGCATAATCTACAGAGCCCTGTGGGTTTTTTTTTCAGCCTTTCCATCCTTGAAGTACTCATTTAACACACACACATACACACACACACACACACACACGATATACAAAGTATGACAGCCTGTCAGAGTGGGAACAAGCCAAATCACAAAGAGAAAACCTTGACTGCACCCAGAGAATTAAAAGGAAGGTTAAATCATCAACCTTTCAACTTCTAAAATCTAGAAAATCTAACTTGGACCAGGCTACATTTTTCTATTTCCACTTTCAGACTTCTCCGTACCTTGGGGAACTGCCCCTCTCTGTACTGTTTTAGTGCATTCAGAGCAGCAAGAAGTGAGAATATCTCTCTTGGCCCTGAACAATTTTTAGGTGCATTCAGCATATTTCCTTATGAGGAGAAGTTTTCTACGAATATATTTATTGTTTATGTTCTTCAAGACCTAGGTGTCTTTGTTTTTCCAGTAAGCACTATTCAGTTTCTAGTCCAAATTGAACTTAAGGGTATTGTTAAAATAAGCCCTGATAGTCATGCAAATTTCTCCATATTAATCTTTATAGGTTATAAAGGCCTCATGTCACTGGATCTAATGCAAGTGACAGTCCAATATAACTATTAAGTTTATTATATGGAGATAAAAATCCGATGAAGGAGCCATTACCTTGCAGAAGCACTTACACAATAATTCCAACATCAGGGATTCCAAAGACTGAACAGGAAAAGTTTGGAAGGCTAAAGGCCTGCCGACCTCAGAAGGAGTAACAGGAACAGCCAAAGCCAAAGAACATTAGCTGGCAAGGAAATCCAACAAGCTTAACCACTGGGACAGGCTGTGTGGAGTGGAGGTTGTGAAAATCTATAAATATTTGCCTTCTGTAATTCAGTATAATTTGAAGAGTCCTGGAAGCCTGAGAAACAATTTAATTTTCTTTGCACTAGTAAGCTTGCCACTGAGTTCTCATTTCCACTGCATTTTTCTTACCCACAAACAGCTTTCTGCATTATTCCTCCTTTCTTTTCGCCACTTCTGCCACCAACCCTTGCCCCATCATCACTGAAATCCCTCAGCTCGTGTCAGTGCATATTGTGCCTGGCTTAACGGCCATGCTCCGTTTGCTCCAGGCATTAGGTAGAAGCTCTTTGGGGAAGTTTAGTGTTCATCTTGTTTGAACCTCATGTAGAACATCAAGTGTACTGACACATCCGGCGTGGATAATGGAGAATGGCTTTTCATTAGGACCCAATGGTTAGGAACTAACACAGCCTTTTTCTTGTCATCTCAGCAACCTATTGTGGAGATGGATAATCACTCTGGTCCTGGCATCATTTGTAGGTGTCCCTTTCACCTGGTAATTCTTCACCTTCCAGGTCATTGTCTGGAAGTCCTCAGGCACCCTTTGTCTCTTCATTTCTCTTTCCCTTTCTCCCTTCAAATAAGGATTCTGGGAATTGATATATTCCAATCGGTACCCAAACTCTACTGTCCCAAGATATCTCCCTGTTTTCCTCTGGAAAATGTGGAGTTTCCCAGGAAAATACAGGCCTGGGAGGTAACCAGGCTACAGAATATTTTCCTTAACAGACTCTAACAAACTATATGACACATGCTTTTAGAATGATGTGACTTCAAGTTTGGGTTCATATGGGAGGACCAACTCGACCTTAAATCTTGTTGGTTTAGGTTCTGGAGGATTACAACTTATGAGACACTTTGCTGCAATCTTTGTTGCTCACAAAACTAAATATGGTGGAATGAGAGGACATGGAAGGCAATGTCATTTCTTAGGAGATCTATTTATGATAGTACACATTGACTCTGATTCAAAGAAAAACTGAGGCCTGCAATGGTAGCCCTCCACCCCGATCCCCAAATAATTAACTATTCCCTATTTCCTTCTCAGGCTTTAAGGTTTTACTTACGACAATTAGGAATATGCTATTATTCCTTCCTTGGAATTAGCAACCCTCTTTGAGTAATATAACTCTGCTCTCAGTAGGTTAATAGGCCTGAGATCTACTTCACCGTGTTTCCCTTTATGCTTGCTGACTGTGAAGTGGAGAAGCTGTAATAATCAGTGGACAATAAAATATCAATTTACTTTTAAAATCCAACAAAGCTGCATCTCCAAGAGCATCAACTAAGTCCATCCCCCTAACCTATATCGTTGACACCCCTTTTCAACTTGAAAAGTTAAAATGGGCATAGTCCAAATATCCCTAAAGATTGGGAGATGGGTCAGAGGAGGAGGAAGAGTTACCACAGAGAAGACAGGATTTAACAAATTAGTATGATTGCCGAATCATTATATTGATACTATTTTTTGTCTCCAATGTCTTGGAGCAGCTGGAAGGAAAAAGCCGAAATTGCAGAATTGCAATCCATACAAAACTTTGAAATCTGTCTTGCACCTATTTGTTAAAATGTACTTTGACATTTATTGCTCTTTTGTATATATGTTATATTTCCTAATAAAAACCATTAAAAAGAATCTAACAAAGCACAAAGTCAGACTGTCACCTCCCTAGGATAAAGCAGCTGTCTCTTTCAGCGTGCTTTGTATCTTGGAGGACCCAATGTCTGTCTCCTGCTAGGAGATGATTTACATTCCCTCCATCTGCTGGGAACCTAATTATAATGGGAATCAAAATGAAAACATTTCCAGAATTCTTTAAATACCCATAACTTTGTTACACTTTGTCCTACTATATTACTTTCTACAGAATTCCTCCCAGCTCAGTGAGCTTCCTGTTTTGCTTTGTTTGGTTTGGTTTAGTTTTGCAAACAAATGAAAGCAAAGATGATTGCCCTGAAAACATACTAACCGCAGTGCTTCTAATTCCATTATTTTAAAATATTTTGTTGAGCACTATTTGCAGCCGCTACTCAAGTCAATAGTAAAAAATTCTCCTTTGATACTGTCTTAAGATCAGATTTTTAAAATGTTTTGACTGTGTGTGGTGGATTAGAAAGAGAAGAGAAAGGGTTTAACACTGATTCTTATGTCTTTCTGCAAAGAAAAATTATCTTTGTGGTAGGCATTAATCTCTCACCATTCTCCCAGTTAATTCAGGAGAAAATACAGGGAATCTAGCAAAAGATACTAGAGAAAATGCTTTTAAATAGGTGGCCAGTACCATATTTTTAGGAAGGTAAACATTACCTAGGTTCAAATCCATTGCTTAAGAGTTGGACGTTGACCTAAGCTCTTTCTGGCTCTGAAGTCCAAGAACTTCCATTACAGTGTAATGACTCAATATTCAGTGTTAGAAAACAAAATCTTTGAGCTTATATAGGTACTTTAACTACTGAGCCCTGTGTTATGGTTACTCACGTTGAAGGGAATGATGCAACATTTCTGCAAAAATTTACTAGTTTGGAGAAAAGAATTCATTTGAGTGCTAAAAAACCCATGAATGTAGGGTAAGGAAAGAGCAACGGATGATGGAAACCACTGACTGCCAGGCAGAAGGCTGTGTTTAACATGGAAGGCAGCAGGGGTCATTTTGGATCCCTGAGCAAAGGAATCATGCAATAAAAGCAGAGTTCCTATGAGATCTGATCACATCGGTGTCGCCTGTCTATGATTAAAAGCAAATGAGAAACAGCAACACAGGAATAGCTCAATGGTAGAATTCTCACCTGCAATGCGGAGACCCCAGTTTGATTCCCATAGCCTGCACATGCAAAAAATAAAAAGTAAATGAATGAGAAACAATAACACTAGATACTTAAAAATAACAACCTACTCTTCTTGGTTTCTCTCTCCAGCTCCAAGCTCCAACCCTCTTTGATAGCTCTGTATAGTAGAGATGGAAGGTAGGAAGACTGAGTAAGTAACTACAGTTGTGAAATTTTCTCCAGATGAAAAGGAATTCTTGAGCATTTAAGAGAAAATTACTATCCACTGGAGTTTCATTAGGAAATTGTTTCCCTAATGCATCTGACCATTAGCAAGAACACAGAAACCACTCAAAGGGTTTCAAACAGTGAGAGAACTAATTCAAAGGATTTATGTATTTACAAAATCTTTGGAGGAACTAAGGTAACCAAAGTCTGGAGAAAGCCACTAATGATAAAAGGAAATCAGCAAGCTCAGGAATTTCAGGAACCTGTGATAGCACTGATGCAAATGATTCTCTGGAGAATGTCTAGAAGTATGTCTCTGCAAATCTCAAGTACCATCTGCCAAAGCCTTTGGGCCGGCCTGCTACTGTTAGAGGAGTAGAGATCGCTTTCGCTTTTCTTGTACCTTCCAACCCCAGCATGACTGCCTCTTGTCAACAGAATCGAAATTTGAACCCTGTTGGTGACATAGTCTGTGAAATGTACAGTCTTTAGGCTTCACAGGAGAGAACCAAGAATAGGCCTTCTCTGTGTCCTTATCCCTACTCCATGAGACGAAAGTCCACTTTCTTCCCTTTAGTTCAGGATTAAGTCTGTATTTCTTACTGACATACTTGGTATGGGGAAATGTTTGATATTGTTTTCCTTCCCTCTAAGCCTGGCTCTCCTCTTTTCAAGTGTGCAACAACCTAAAATGCATCACTTAGAGCTGTATCCCCTTGGGAAGTATCCAAACACAAGACCTGTGAGACTTTCTGTAGAGAAAATTAGGAAGCAATGAATGCAAAGAAACCTGCAAATTAGAACACAGGAACAACCGAGTAGCTCATAGTTTCTCAAAGTGAATAGACTGAATTTTAAGCCCTTGGTCATTTAAGACATGGTGACTCCATCACCAGTCACACTGTAGGACACCAAATGTCCAAACTGGATACATCCTTCACTACCTTCCAGTTTTAGTAATTGGGAAAATTATTTTATAGCAACAGGTAAAGAAGCAAATTAATGAGATGGGAAAAAGATTTTAAAAATATATAAAAACTGAGGGTGAGGATCCCTAGAGGTTGAACATACATGGTCATTGCCAGGGTCCCAGCCAGATTTGAAGAGGAAGGAGAAAGTTTTTATTACATGTAAGAATATCGGTAACAGACTGTGTTAGTTTGAAAGCTGCTGGAATGCACTATACCAGAAATGGAACAGCTTTTTTTTTCATTTATTAAGTTGCAAGTTTGCAGTTCTAAGACCATGAAAATGTCCAAATTAGGCCATCAAGGGAAATATACTTAACTCCAAAGAAAGGGCTGATGAAGTCTAGGGTTCCACTCTCAGCTGGGAGGGAACACGGTGATGTTTGCTAGCTTTTTCTCCTTATTTCGTAAGGCTTCTTCAATGGCTTCCCCAGGGCTCTGTCCATTCTGTTGGCTCTGTTCATTCTGGTGGCAATAAAGCTTTTTCCAAAATGGTTCCCTCTTAAAAGGCTCCAGTAAGCTGCCCCACTTTGAATGGGTAGAGATGCATCTCCATGGAAACCATCTATTCAAAAGTTACCACCCACAATTGGGTGGGTCACATCCCGATGGAAGCAACCAAAAGGCTCCCATCCAGCAACATTGAATAAGGATTAAAGAACTTGGCTTTTCTGTGGTTCACAACAAATTCAAACTGGCACACTGACTTCTCAAATTATTATAAAGCTGTGTACCCAAGCACAGCCTAATGGGCAGCAAACGTTGGCTAATATTGGGAAAAGGGTGATCTATAAATTTTAGAATTCCTTCTTACCTCATTTAATAAAATTAACTTTTTCTCTTAATTATCTGTAAGTCTGTTGAAAGTGGGGACATGAAATTAATTTCTTAATGTTTTTCTAGTACCTACTACAGCATCTGACCATTAGCAGGCACCATATACATAAATATGGAATGGATTACCTGAATGAATGAGAAGTTAACAAACTAGACTACTCTGAGGGTGGCCTAATATATTAATTTTTTGCTTCATATATTAGCAATATTTTGTGAATTTTCTGCATGAGTTTCTTGTAGGGTAATAAGTTCTGGTCATTCAGTTCCTTAGCATAATTTTCATTTCACTCCAGGCTTTAGAAAGGAGGATGGACCATAGAAATCTTCTACTGGAGAAATATTTTTAATGGACAATGATTATGATTAATTTTTGATGGTACTCTTTCCAGTTGTATGTGTCACCAAGTTGTATGGGTCACCAAGTGAAATCTGAGCCCTTGTAGTGTGGTTTTGGAATTCAAATGTTATCACTTGGAATTGACATTAATTACTTTTGCACAGCTTGGCATATGTTTGATCATTATTTCTACAATTCCACCAAAGTCGCTTAGGCAATTATTCTGCTGCGATCACCGTCAACATAATTATTGCTATTAAGTCTCTCCTGTTCTCTGCTCATCTCAGCTGGGCTCTGCCCACCATACCCCTCTTCTCTCCCCCATCTCCCTGCAGGAAGTCCCGTTCTCCCGCGTGTGGTGCAGTAACCGGCAACCCCTGCACTGTGCCTTCTCCCTGGAGCGTTACACGCCCACCACCACCCAGCTGTCCTGCAAAATCTGCATTCGGCAGCTCAAAGGCCATGAACAGATCCTCCAAGTGCAGACATCTATCCTAGAGGTGAGTCCTGGGTCCACAGGACATTTGACCATGCTTCCAAAGGAAAATAAGAATGACAATACTGCACCTTTCTCAGTTCTACACTACAGACTCCAAAAGAGCTACCAAAAAAAAAAAAAATCGCATTAATTCTTTTATTCCACATTACTGATAAGGGAAACTAAAGGCTTTTCCTGAGTCTAAGTATTGAGTTGATCTTCCTGCAGGGCAGGGAAACCACCCATCAGAGAGCCAAGCCTCTGTGGATGACCTTTGGAGATATAGCTGGTAGAGGGCTTTTTATACCCAAAGCCACAAACAGTTCCATCTCCCACAGTAGGCATGGATATCAGCTGAGATTCCTTGTGGACTGAATTCAGATGGGACAGCTGAGACCTTCCAGAAAGAGGCACAAGTTTACTGTTGGTCTGCTTTTCTGCTGATTCTGATTAGTTTTCCAGGAGGCAGTTGCGCCATTTTGGTCTTTGAGTCCTTGGCTCCTTACTGTCTTATAATTTCTAATATCCTTCATACCCTTCTGTACATCCACATTTTCATTAAACCTAAGCCCATATAAGATGGGCAGGGTAGATATGAGTTTCATTCTACCACATAAGGAAACAGAAGTACAAAGATGTGAAGAACCTTATCCAAGATCATATTGCTATTAAGGGGCAGAGTTAAAATGAAAGCCAAGGGAGAATGCAATTGAGAACTGTTGTAAAATGACACCTGATCTCTGCATGGCTCTCAATTTCCCTGAAGCACCAAATGACTTCATGATTTTGGACTTGAGTTTATGGAGTAGGCAATGGTAATCCCTTCTCCATGATTATTTGGGGGAAAAGGGAGAAAGGAGCAGAGGCTTAGCATCAGCAGGGGGTGTGATTCTTTTCTTTAGCGATTTTGAGATAATCCCTGGCAAATGAAAGAAAACCCACGTTATATTGCTCACCTCTAGGACAGATGGATGGATGCATGAATGGATGAATATTTCATATTAAGTTAGTCTTGGTAAAAGGTTTAACAAATTTATGTATATACAGCTCAGTCTCAGTTTGTGGTTTCAAACTTGTAGCCTTATGGCATTATGACTTTTTACTATTCTCATTTGAATTCATTGTTTATGCAAAATGGGTATTGCTAATTCCCCAAATAGTTCTTCTGAAGAGTGGATGGTTTTGTAAAGGATGGTGCCTCAAAATTGATGGCTGTCTTAACTGACATGTTTATATAGCATTTGCATTCATTATTGCCAATTAGTATTATACGCTAATGTAGTTTTGAAAGTGAAGGTAGATTCTGAAGCCTAGGGTAGGATATTTTTAGAGTCTCTTTCTTGAACACTCATGGCATATTTAATACAATACATTTCAATGTAAAATAAAAATTTTAGAAAGGTTTTAAAGTATAAACAAAAAGCAAATCTAAGAAGAACTGGTATTCAGAAGCAAGCATGAAAAAACCAATGGAAAGAAGGTTGGCTGTTTCAGATGCAAATTGCCTATAAATGTCTGCTAACAGGTCAACAAAAGAATTCCAGGTTTAGAAAGTTTTTTTTTTTAAGTTATGCAGAATTTGGAGTGCAACTTATTTGCTATTGTAGGATATTTATGCAAAGAGGAATATGATAGATGATAGAGTTAGCATACCCTGGTAACTTTGCCTCTTGCTGAAATAAATTCTTGAAGTGTATGAGGAGAAATATAGCTAAAAAAGCACAATCTTAATCTTAACTCTCCAATTCTTTTTCTAATACTCACAATTTTTGAGTCACATGGAAATACCTCAAAAAATGGCATTATAGTACCTCTTGAAAATAGGAGGCAAGAATCAAAATAATATGATTATTATTATTTTATTATAATATGATATGCAACATTGGTCTACATTCACCCAATTCTTGGGCAACAGCATTTTAGAAGTTTTGCTAACCCTTTTGATTCTGTTAAGGATCATTTTATTAATTGATTTCAGTGTTACTGCAGAAATTAAGCCTACTGTATCTCCACTGCTTTGTAATAAACTGCTTTTCTTAGACAAGTCCAATTTGTTATCATTTTCCATGTCAGAAGGAAACCTTTGAAATCCACTATATATTGGGTACTGTCTCTCAGGTTTTCACATGTGTTATTTAGCCATCACAAATCTGTGAATTCATTATTAACTACTACAGTTGTATATTACATCAAAGGGGTCAACCTTCTTACCAAGGTTATGGAACTACTTAGATGGGAGCCAGAGTTTCAAACCAAGACTTCAAGACCTATGTCTTCACTGTACCTACACTAAAATGCTTTAGGATTTCAATTAGGGTAGTTCAGTTAACCAGAATCTTAACTGCAGGCCTTGCCCTGATATATCTTCTCTTTGGAGGTATAGTTATTCGTGACCAACAACCAAACAGCACCAACAATTTTATCATTGAGTACATGCAAGTATATGAAAATTGGGTAGCTCCTTCTTCAAGATTGCAGAATGATTGGAGGTTACCATTTGTGTGATAGATTAGAATACATTTATTCTATGGATATTCAGGAATAGAATGGGTATCCTACATGTAAAACAACCTGCAAATGTATGCCTTGATCAAAAGATCATTCAAGGTCCTTCCAACCCCAGATTTATCTGACTCCTGGGAAAAGCATACGTCTGGTGATAAATCTGATGAACAAAACCATCTTCTTCTCCTAAAAAATGACTTGCTTGGTTTTTGTGGTAGATGGCTCAAGCTGAAATGAAGATACAGAAAGCTCTGAGAAAGTTCTAGTACTAGGGGAGAAGACAGGATACATTCTAGCGGTGGTTTGATATCAATCAATGTTAGGTACAATAGTTAAATTTTTAGAGTCCATCACATTGCATGGCCACTAGGTTGAAAGTAACTGCCTTTAGGTGGCTTGAATAAGTCAATGACAGCTTCATTGATTAAAATCAAACAGCATTAATAATAAAGCAATATTATTATTTATAATAATAATTATATTATTATAATATAATTATATATTTTAATTATAATTATATATTATAATTATATTATATTACTTTTGAAGCTTTCAAAAAATATCTTTGAAAAGTTTCTTTTTTCTGTACTGTTTACATCATCTCTTCAATCACACATACACACCTACATGTTTAGTCTCAGAAGTCCAACTGTTTATCTTTACTTTAATGGATTACATTAGTGCCAATGGTTCATGAATTGCCAATGAAACCATGAGAGGTATAAAGTCAACATATTTTTAACATGATATGGATTGTAAATATTTAAATAATATAGTTATCATCATCACTGAAGGCATTTAACTATGTTTTGCATCACATCCATCATTTCACTTCATGTCTCTTATCTAAATGGTTTTCCAAAAAAAATGCAATCATTCATCTCATCCTCACATTTAAAAATTATATCAGCGACCAAGGTAATATACCTTTCTTTAGAGTGGCCATTTTTATGTGAGTCCTTAGAAGTAGGTTCATTCCCCTTAAAGTGGACCTACCTGAATTACCCATTAATTAATGCAAGCTGATATTTTATAGAACAATTGTATCACCAGTCTAAATATTAGAGACTAGAGCAAAACAATTTTGCTAACTCTGAAAAGAAGGGAAAAGTTTTCCAAGAATTTATTCCATCATCCCTTATTAATGCAATATTATTCAAGAATTTTTTTCTCATTAGGAGCAACTTAAATGGGAATTTTGCATGTTACAATTTTCCCTTCAAGCATTTCTCTTATCTTTCTTCCAAAAGTAGTGGAAGTTGGGGGAGGAGGGGTGTCAATTTGTTACAAAATAGACAGACTATTTGAAACTTCTCATTGATTTACAACTTCTAAGCTAACCAGTTAGCACCCGCTTATCTCAGATGTGCAGAGCATGAAAACCTACTGTTACCCTGCAAGTTTAATTTAACCAATCCAAAAATATGACGTATCTACAAGATTCTTATTGCTTGGCCCAGATGTCTTTTAGAATGCATCATAAATGTTACATAAAGTGGCATTCTTACGCACAAAAAGTATTTAAATTTAGAAATTTATGAGTGAACTGGGAGCTCATTTATTAAAGTATAGCATATAGAAAAAATACTTATTTTTAGACTCAGTTTCACATACTATTTTATTCACCTTCGAATAAGACCACTCTGTCCAGCTTTTTTCTGAACCTGTCTTGCACCAAGGTGGTCTTTTTATTTGCTAACAGTAAAGACAGGGCTTGGCCAACAGTTCACAAGTGCCATGAGGCTTTCAAGAGCCAACTGTCTGTCTCTTGAGATCCCTTGGCATGACCATACTCAGTGTTTTCAGTTCCATTGGAAAGACACCTCTTCTCCTGTTACCACCCTTTGGTGCCATGTCACAAAGACTTCTACCATGTTACCTTGGAAAGAATCCCCTTACCTTCCTCCCCCACCCATCTCTACCATATCCTCAAGTCAGGAAATATTCAAGGAAGGAGGTCTAACTTGATTTGCATTTTTAGAGGCTAGGAGAAGTTTTACAAACTATGATAAAAAACGATGCATCTTGTAACCTATTTTATGTAGTAGGAAGCTTGAGTTGTTTATTTTACAATGATGTAACATATCGGTACAGAATTGTCCCCTCTGCCTAGAATAAACTATCCACCCAATTTTTACTCACTCAATGCTTGCCCATTTGCCAAGACTAACTCAAATACCTCCTCCTTGAAGCCCAAAGGCACTCAGGGAGCATTTTCCTTAACACCTGTGCTCTGAGGGGCTTGTCTGGAAGCACGACAGTGTAGCAAAATCAGTATTGTTTTAGGGAATAGCATATCAGAATTTTAGTTTTGACCATGTCACAAACTACCTGGATGACCTTTATCAAATTCTGGAACCTTTCTGGTGCCTATAAACATTCAAAAGGACTGACTAGGGAACTGAGGCTGTTAAAGGTCGCATAAGAATCCGAGGTCACTAAGCCATAGGAAGTATAGATTCAGACTCCAGAGTGATGCTTTTCTGAGCCTAAAACCCACCGAGGCTTTTAGCTTATAGTTGTGTGGGTCTGGGGCACTAACAGAGAGGGACCACCATGACTGAAGACATTATGTTGTATTAGGGAGAAGTAAAATTGGAAGAAACTTTAGGACACGAATCGAAGGCTGACAGAGGTTCTAGTTTCTGAAGGCGAAAAATAGTTCCTTAAGCCAAACTCACACCTGATACTTGGATTTCCTCTTGCTTATTTTCTTATCATTATATAACACATCACCATGCATTTGTCAGCTTAAAACAACACCCAGTTCTACCCCCTACATTTGACATGACATTCAAGGTGGAAGTCTCTCTAAAAATGTGGGACATGTCTCCCAGGCATGAGTCCGGCCCTGGCATCATGGGATCAGCAGTGTCTTCCTGACCAAAAGGGGGAAAAAAGTGTAATAAAGTAAGACATCAGGACAGTGAGATTGTGGCTCAGAAGGAGAATGCAGAGGAGGCATTCTCACCTGCCATGCCAGAGACCTGGGTTCGATTCCTGGTGCCTGCCCATGTAAATGAATAAATAAATAAAATTTTAAAAATAAAATAAAATAAGATATTAGGGGCAAAGAGAGATCAAATAGAGTCAAGAGGCTATTCTGGTGGCTACTCTTATGCAAGCTTTAGTTAGATAGTGCTAATTGCCATGGTTTGCTAAACCTCAACCAGCATCCCTCCTGTTAACTCATAAGAACACCTAGGGCGCGAAATGAAACTCAATAAAAGTTTCATGCACTAAGTTTGCTTTCTTGGAATCTATAATTTCCAGAGGGTTCCTAGGCCAGATAAATCCTAAACCCCAGAAGAAACAGTCTCTTCAAGATTATCAACTAATTATATCCCCTTATCCTTTAGTGTTGACACCCCTTCTCCACATGAAAATGTCGAAACAGGCATTGTCTAAAAACCCCTATAGATTAGGAGAAGTATCAAAGGAGAAGGAGAAGTTATAAAAGAGAAGATAGGATGGATTTAACAAATGAGTATGATGGCTAAATCACTATATTGGTATTTCTTTTATCTTCCAGTGTTTTGGAGCAGCTAGAAGGAAAATTCTGAAACAGTAGAATGGTAACCCAGAACAAACTCTGAAGTCTGTTCTGTAACTACTTGTTGAAGTATACTTTAAGAATTATTGCTTTTTCTTCCTCTTCTTCCTTTTTTTTGCATGGGCAGATACTGGGAACCGAACCTGGGTCTCCGGTGTGGCAGGCGAAAACTTTGCCATTGAGACACCATTGCACTGCCCTTTCTTCTTTTTATATATGCTATTTTTCACAATAAAAGAATGTTTTTTAAAACACCCATTTATTATCTTAATAATAAATTTGTCAGTCAGAAATCCAGAATACTCTGGATTCAGAGCATAGCTGGATTCTCTGCTCAGGGTCTTGCAAAGCTGAAATCCAGATGTTGACTGGGCTGGGGTCTTGTCTCAAGCTCAGAGCACTTTTCCAAGTTTATTCAGGTTTTTTACAGAGCTCAGTTACTTGCATCTTTAGGACTGAAGTCTTTGTGTTCTTGCCGGCTGTTGGCCAGTGGGTTACTCTCAGCTCCTAGAGATCACACTCAGGTATTGGCTGTGGCTCCCTCTAGAAGCAGCTCACAGAATGGTTGTTTGCTGTCTTCCAATCTAGCAGGAGAGATGCTTCCTGAAAAAAAATGCTGTCTCTTGTCTCTTAGTAGCTAACCTGATAATATCTCTCTTGATTAATTTAAAGTCAACAGATTAGGCACCTTAATTACACCTGCACAAACCTGACATGTTTTCCCGTGTAACATGTCAAAAACACAGAATTGATTCAATTAGATATTTTTAAGTCCTTAAAGTTCTGTTAGTCCACATACATTTATCAGCCACTTTGGCCACTTCAATCTGACCAATTT
The DNA here is from genome assembly GCA_004026745.1 of Myrmecophaga tridactyla. Lineage (NCBI taxonomy): Eukaryota > Metazoa > Chordata > Mammalia > Pilosa > Myrmecophagidae > Myrmecophaga > Myrmecophaga tridactyla. The sequence goes on along the minus strand of PVIY010007910.1, from coordinate 50,213 downwards.
TTGTGCAATTCATTCCGTGTTGAGTGTGATGATCTAATTGCTATGATGTACAATAACGCAACCTCATTGAACTGCTCTAAATTCAAATTGGGTAGACATCATTCCAAAGGTTGGTCTGCATGTTTTCTCTGCCTAATGCCTGGCTCTTATTTGTCATAGGAATTTAATTCCAAAACAAGATGAAAATAGTTACTATAGAATCATGCAAATTTAGAACTGGGGAAAAAAAAAAAATCAACTTTAAGATTGTTAACAGTCAAGCAGTTTTCCTTTGTAGCTTTCTTGACATTTTAGCCAAGCTTATTCATCTTTGGTCAATTATGACTCTCAGAGAGGCATTATAAAATGTGTCATTTGGTAACTTCTTCCTACTGATTCTAGATCTATCCCTGAAAGTCAAACAGGAAAACCTAGGCCAGCTCTTACCTGACAGCCTTTGGGATGTTGGAAGCAAGAAACTGTGACTCCCCTTAATGGAAGAACGTGTCGTTACTATTTTAGAAAAAAGGGGAACTTTTCAATATATTTTATAGAGTCCACAACAGGCAAACATTGTGTGCCTGTGTGTTAACCCAGATTTCTTTTCTTTTATGAAAGCGTTGATCAGTAGTACTTTCACTTGGATCTGATCATGTTTCCTCATTTTGTCTACAGAGTGAAAGAGAAACCATCACTTTCTTTGCACAAGAGGACAGCACTTTCCCTGCACAGACTGGCCCCAAAGCCTTCAAAATCCCCTACTCCATCCGACAGCGGATTTGTGCTACATTTGACACCCCCAATGCCAAAGGCAAAGACTGGCAGATGTTAGCACAGAAAAACAGCATCAACAGGTAATTGGGGCAATGTTGAAAGAGTTTACTAAGAGACTTTGAAAAGAAATAAAGTGAGCAATGTGTAACCATATGGTTTCTGGGCTTGGATACCTTTGTGGAATCCTCTGGCCCCAATGCATGCATGGATGGCTATGCTAAGTAAGTGGGAGAAGAGCAAGAATGTGACATGGTGTGTGGTATTTCCTGCAACCCCATTCTGCATTTGAAGACATTATGGAAAAGCCCTGCTTTGATCCAGGTTCCATGTCCAAAGTCACTAACTGGGCTACCCAAATGGGGGCTTGGACTATGCATGTTGATTCTTTTGAGCAATGAGGCCACAGATTCTTCAGCCAGCAGTACAGACACAAAGAAGCAAATCTCTCACACCCCACCCCACTATCGGGTAAACTTAACCATAATCTATCCCCTAATGGGTACATACTCAGCCTGCAAAAGTAACTTCCTGAATATATATATATATATATATATATAAGAAATTTGATGATACTAACCCTTAAGGCTGAAGCCAGAGGATATTAAACAAGTAAAAGGGTTTCAAGGCACTGCAACTTAGCATGTTGCTTAAACTGACACTACTCATTGCTGTGCTAATGTTAGAACTGAGTTGATAGTAGGCTAGAGAGCTTCATAATGGACTTTATTACTCTATCTGGAAAAAAAAAACAGTGATGAGCTTTCCCAGAGAGTCAATGATAGAGCAGATGGGTCTGGGCTCAGCTTGATGGGTTGCTGGCAGGGAGAAAGCATGAACAGGTAAAATCTCCTCCTCTCCTCACTCTTCTACCCCTTCCCCTATGTATCCGAAAATGAATAGTAAAAGAGAATAAGTTTTTGCCAGAATCATTTTATTCCATTTCCCTTTAAAAAAAAAATTCTTTCGAGGCAAAGCCTTATTTTCTTACTCTTTGGCTTGCTCTGTTATTATCATTTTGCATTCTTTATTTTCATAGGCTTCCTTACCTGAATCTTTCTTCATTGAAAGGGAGGTAGACATCTGCCAAGAAAGAATAAAGCACCATATCTGTCTCAAAAGGGTTCCAGAATTCAAAACTGAAGGGCCCAGTAGAAAACAATCTGGTTTGTAGAGGAAAGTCGAGAGAGAAGAGACATTGTGGCAAGAGAAAACTGAATTTACAGAGACAGGCAGGACCCAAAAGAATAGGCACATTCTTGAAAAGGCATATATCGGAAATGAAAGCATACCTATATACATATATATATATGTATATATATATATATATATATATACATACTGGGAAAAAAACCCTTAATTTGAATATTTCCCAGTAACTTTGATGAAGGGTGAGGTGTCTCTTTTTTATTGTACAGTATAACAATATACAAAGCAAGGAAATAAAAAGGCAATAGTTTTCAAAGCACTCTTCAACAAGTAATTCCAAGACAGATCCCAGAGTTCATCCTGGCCTACCATACAATCCTCTCAGATTTTTCCTTCTGGCTGCTCCAGAATATAGGAGGCTAGAAAGAATAAATATTTTTTTATCATCATGATCAACTTTTTTTCCTTCTCTTTTTGTGAAAATTAATGTATGTACAAAAAAGCAATAAATTTCAAAGCACAGCACCACAATTAGTTGTAGAACATATCTCAGAGTTTGCCATGGGTTACAATTCCACAATATTAGGTTTTTACTTCTAGCTGCTCTGAGATACCGGAGACTAAAAGATATATTTAGTGATTCAGCAATCATATTCATTTGTTAAATCCTATCTTCTTTGTATAACACCACCATCAGATAAGGTGTCTCTTTTATTACCCATGGACACCATGACTGTGTCAAGTTTGCTTTCAAGTTAACTTCAGGGTAAGAATGAAAAACTAACCAAGAGAACATCCTTTGGTGAAAAATAGAGCAGGGACTCATCTGCATGGCACCCCTGAGTTTGGTATCAAATACCAGTGTGCCTAAACAAATAGTGTACCATCCTGTTTCTTTTTCCTCAAATGCAATTCAAAGACTTAGAACTATACTACCGCTACAATCCATCCAGCTCTAAAAGTTTAAGTCAGAATTTAAGGGGAAAAATGCCACAAATTATTGCTGCTCCCTTGCGTGCTGTCATTCATCTGTTGAGTAAGTGTGTGCCTGGTCCTGTTTGCTCCACTTTATTCTCCATTTGCAGTACACATAAGAAAAATAAAATGAATGCCTGCAAAGTCATCAACTCATGGCCTCATGTAGCCAAGAATGCTGGGCAAAGGTGGCTCAGTAGGCAGAGTTCTCGCCTGCTATGCCAGAGACCCAGGTTCGATTCCTGGTGTCTGCCCATGTGAAAAAAAGAAAGAATGCACTTCAAACAGGAAGATGAAGTTCAATGACCTTTTGTGTCTGGGCAGTAACGAGCACTAAGTGATTGTTGGAGCAGAATGTTTCTTCAGTTCCCCACATCATGAAACTTGAGCGCTTGGTGCACCTGCTTGCTTGTTTTTATTTTTGTTTTAGTTTCCCCCTAAAACCCCATCTCCAGGAAGGTCTAAATTTCCTTGGCATAAGTAACTTAAATGCTCTATCTTATGAAAAGTTTCTAATACAGTCCCCAGAATATGGCAGATTCTCAATAAGCCTTAGTTGCCAAGCAAGAAATTTTCACAATTTACAGCAAACTGGAATAGCATGAATACAAAGAACCTTCTTCTAAATTTAAATTGTATTTAATAACACATTCAACTGGAGTGAGCGGTATTTCATACCTTCTTCCTTATTCTCTAGCTTCACTCTCCAAAAGCAGTTGGTCTAACTTGTAGAGTGGGAACGATTTAAACCAGAGGTCAGCAAACTTTTTCCATAAAGGCCCAGATAGTAAATAGCATAAGCCTTATGGTTTCTGATGCAACTGCTCAATAACTCTTCAAATCTGCTGTTTAGGGTAGAAGCAGCCATAGAAAATACAAACACAAATGGTCATGCCTGTGTTTCTATCAACTTTATTAAGAAAAAAAGGCAACTTTTCAGCTGTGGGCTAGAGTCTACAGTTTGTTAACCCCTGATTTAAACTAGTTTTCAGTAGAACTTCTATTGGATCAAATTGATTCATTCAGGATAATACATGGAGCTGCTACTACATACATCTCTGCATCCTAGCAGCTTCAAGAGTGGGTCTTTCTTTGAGGCTGGTCTGTTTCCAGGAGATATGGCTATTCATGATATTTGGAGAAACCATAAGAGAAAGACTATTTAAAACCACTTTGCACCATGTTAGCCAACTCTCATTAAATGCATAAATCATCGGGTTTCTCTAATGTTTTCATTACTTTACGAAGATATAACTTCCCCTTCAGGGAAAGGAACACATGTGACAGGTCTAAGGTGGAGTTTCAAATGTAACCCATACAATGTCCTGTTGTGTAATCCAAATCCCTGTTTTTACTCTCATGGCTAAAAATAATATCATTTAGAACTAAATTTAGATATGTGTTAAAACATAAAAATTTAAAATAATTGGTATGCCAATATTGTTGGATAAGACAGCTATTCCATAGCATGAGATTTTCATCAACTTTGGAATCATAATAAAAAGATACTCATTAAACATGTGTTGAAGTCTTTCCAAGAGAATTCACCGACCTTGAGCTCATGACACTGCTTTTTCCTGACTCTTCCCCTCCTTTCAAATTTCCAAAAGCGGTAAAAAGCTAATAAAGTAAGAGCCCTCAAATCATGAAGGGCTTTCAATGGGAGTAGAGGGAAACATGGGCTTTTATTTTACGGCCAGTAAAAATGTTCTCTTTCTCGCCTTACTAAATGCAAATGTCACTGATGATAATTGTTTTGTCCAAGAAGCTTTCAGTGAGACAGAAATGGGAAATAAAAGACAGGGAATATAAAGTTACAGACTTAGGCATCAATGGGGATGTGAGAAATGTGAGTGTATGTGTTATAAGGTTGTCCATACAGTTGATCTTGCAACTTTCCTGGCATATTGATGATGCTAAATAAGGCACACACAGAGTGTAGTAAAAAAATGTCACAGATAGCAGTCAAAATGATGGACTCTGTAAGCAAACTTTGACTATTACTCAGACTCCAAATTTACTGCATTCCTAAGCTGAGATTGTACAATTACTCAACACATTCAGTTGTAATAACTCTCTACCTCAATGCTATCACCTGTGATAGGTAGGCAGATGGGGCTGAGAAACAAAGAATTGGAAAGAGTAGGCAGAAATGCCAAGGACCAATCAAACTGAAGAATATCCAAAACCAACTGTTTCAGCAAGAAGTATTTTCCCATCTATAAATTTCCATGGCATGTTTATTCCTGCAGTCCTTCTTTATTTTTTAATTACAGGTAAATAGCCTTAGATAGTAAGGTCTTCTAAAGAGAAAGTGAATAAATATTTCTTGAATGAATGACATGATGTGTTTCATAGTATAGTACACTTGACCTTAAAAGCTTGCCTCCTATTGAATAGAATTAATGTGACCATGTGAAGATTTGAAAGTTGGTCTTAAAAAGAACAACCTAGATCACTGATTTTCTGGAGGACTCCTCCCTTTTCCCTCAGGTCTCACATAGTACCTAAAATTGCACCACTAGATAATTCTTCCTTAAGGCATCATGATTTTCAGATTGCAGAAACCCTTGAGAAAACATAGCCAGCTTGACCAGGTTGCTATGGGAACAGATGTTGGATGAAATACATGAGATTTGGAAGGGTGGGTAGATGAGAAGCAGCCAAATGGAAGAAAGAATACCAAAGATGGAAAATAGCAGATGAATGAAATGTAGCAGTTTTTCCCAAAACCCTCCTTCATGATATACTTGTTTGAAAATTCATAGGCACTTACAGAAAAAAACATATTTCTTATTGTCATCTAGTACAAATAGTTAAAAATTATTTCAGATGTTAGTGTTAATGGGTATTGGTATAAAAATTGTGAATGAATGAAATTCCTCAAATCTCCATGGCTGATACACCATGCTATAAATAGCTTGATTTTCCACCAAATCTTTTTAAACAGGCCCTCGAAGGGCAAAGGACAGTCTCAAGGCAGCTTCTTAATCTCTCTCTGGATAACTGTTGAGAACTCACTACAGGTGAAGGAATCCCAGTATCAGCTTTCTTTGGGGGTGAAGGAAGAAGGAATGAGACAAGAAAGGGTAGAGGATAAGTGCATACTGCATACAGAATGCCTGGTTTAAAGGGATGCCACTAAGAGCGGTGCCTCGGTGCCTGCTGAGACAAGAAATTAGTTTATACTGTCTCTCATGATTTGCTATGATTACACCAAACTCAGCATTCTTGGCTCTGCAGGCTGGAGCCTAGAAAATCCAGCCTAACCTTTAATTAATAAAAATGGATGCAAAGCTGTCATTTCCAAACAGCAACCTTTGTGACATTTGTAAGAAAAATTAATACATAGGGTGATAGGATTATACTTTTGGAGGCAAAATATGATAAATCCCAAATTGCATTTTCTGATTCTGGCCCAGAAGACTTATGCAGGTTCAGAAACTTGAATTGCCCCTGCAGTGAAGCCAGAGGGACCCTATATAGCAAAGTGGTGAATGTTTGGGCTTGATTTCACCAAAGTCAATGAGTCATGAAACTGCCTGCTAATATGAAGCTGAAAACAGTCAGCCCTGGGACAAGTTGAGCCATAAACAAGCTGTATATGGCTTGCAAATAGCAGGTGTCCATCCTAAAGGCCATATGGAAAAGAAGCTTTTTAGGTTCCTCCAAAAGAAAGAAAGTCATGTTCCTACAGCGAGCTACAGGAGATGGAGATGGAGATGGTGACAAGGGATATCGCATACCTCCCACGAAGGGCTCAGACAAGGGGGAAGGATTAAGTTTCTCTCCTTTAAGCTAATGTAGTTTTCAGGGAAGACAGACATACCAAAGCCCCTTTAGAAACTAAATAATACCTTTCACAGACACTGTCTCAAACAGTAGTGAACAAACAGTGTCAGTATCTCTAAATATGATGCTCTAATAACGAGAGAAAGTGAAGTTACAGGAAAAATGTTACCTCTTTCATTACAGTGGCTAGCTATTTATTTTTGATCATTTATAAAGTTTTATTGAAATACAAATTAAATATTTACATTTTTTATACATTTAAATATTTACATATTTTTCATTCGTCTCTCATTCAGATTAGCCCTGTGGACGTTTCTCTTGGAATAAATGATTTTCTTTCCACTTCATATTCAGGATTCTTGGAAACACCTCTGTGTGATGGAAGAGGAAGATTTATTTGATTGAGAATGATTTTCACATGATATATCCCAATTCATATAGAAGTGGCATTCTGATTTGGTAGTTTTCATTTATTTTCATTTCTCAGTTTTAGAAACAAGCATAGGCTTCTCCTGTGAGTAATCAGACTGGAGATTAGAAAACAGGGTCTCCAACTTCCCTTATGTTCATTTGGCAATGCACAGGTAGTCTTCAAGCTTCCAGGGTAATAATACATCTTCCAAAGAAGAAAGAATCCTTGCCGGGCCCTTTTAAGAACCAGATAATGAGCTAGACACAATGATAAGTTAGAGGAGAACTGTATTTCAAAATTAATTGGCTTAAAATAATTAGTGCACCACCATTAGGACAAGGGGTGGTAGAACTTGATATATCTGTTATTGCCTGCATCCTTTTTTGGGGTTCTCTGGCCAGCTCCCCTTCACTTGATGACACAGCAGAGCAATAGGCAGAGATTATATTATGCTATGCATTTCATGCTCATTCTCTAGAAAATGAAACACTAGCTTGTTTTATCCCGAAGGCTTCTGTGCTGTTTGTTGAGTATCCAATGAGATTGAAGTTTGAGGATGAAATCTTGATGAATGGAAATGTTTATAGTGTCACCAATTACTTCTACTCAGTTTAAATGAATTTTCTCTTCTATTGGCATTTAAAGAACCATATGGAGGGTTGGTTTTGGTCACATAAGTAGCTTTCGTTAAATGAGACAATTAAGATGATAGTAGGGGCACTAATATTTTTTCATGATGACTGTTTTCCAGTTCCCTATTTGGCACTATATAATAGGATTATGCACTCTTCTTGTAATGATATTTTCCTATTTATTATAGACAACTTAGCTTAGTTCTCACTTTCTATGCTTCTGATGCACAGAAAGAAAATGTTTTTTTTTTAAAATACGCTTTTTAAGGTTAAAAAATAAATTGAGTTAGGTATAAATGGCGACATTTTCTCGACTATAAATAAAATTGCCACCACAGTGTTACAGTGACAAGTACATAGGTGCTTTCTTTTACTTGAAAGTGTTGGGTGAAAGCCCAAAGTTCTGAATGAAAGCCTGGCATCTCCCTTCTATGAAGTATCTTCCATGCTAAGAATATTAGACTGCAGGTCCAATGCAGTCACCTACTACATTTTAGAATGGAATTCATTCTCACAATTAATAATGGGAAGAATTTATAGCTTGTATGTCAGTTATATTGCAGCCCTGGTAGCATGGTCCTGAGTAGCTAGGCTAAAAGCTTTGCTATCTGGAATTCAAAATGAAAGGGGGTCTCCATAGGCCACATGAGGGTGACAGAACCCTGGTATTAGTGGAAAGAAAATTGAGCAAGGCAGATTTCAGATATATGTGAAATATGTCCCTGATAGCTTTTGTATTCATTTCTCCTGAGCTAAGATAGAGCCTCAGTCCCGTGCCTGCCTCCCCATTACTGTTACCTAATCTCTTTGTTAGCTGATTGAGGATTTAGTTGTTACTGTATATCACTACTATTTAGAGGTTGCAAAGGCATTTTCATTTGAATATGCAGAAATTCTGGAAAACTTAAATGCTTTCAAAGTTATTAAGGAAAGAGTATATCTCTAAATTCAGACTAAATGGGCATGGAGCTACTTTTCTTTGTCATAAAATTAACCCTGTGTTGCAATGGCTTATGAAAACCCTATATTGCAGAATTTTGACATGGTCCTTCCATTCCTTCTCCTCCTTTTTGCCCCCAAAAGAACAGAAAGCACAAAAGCAGTTTCCAAAAATTCTTAAGGCCAACCTAGGTTTCATTGTTAGTTTTAGCATGGTTATTAGTTAGAGATATATTTTGAAAACTGATCATTTATATAACAGTTCAGATTTTGACCCACATACTTCATTATTAATTTACCTGTGTTTCTTTAGTGACATTGCTAAGGTAATGATTCATATTCCCTATTCTGCCCTGGCTTCCACATGGAGCATGGGATTTTAATTGGGTTCAGATGATGGGAATGGAAAAGTCTTATAAAGATGAAATTAATCTCAGTAACAAAGCCTGCTCCCTCCTCACCCCTGCAACTCAGGTACATAGAAAGCATTTAAGCTCAACAAAACACAATTAAAGTTGGTAAACCATTACTATTCAATGAAGTTACATAGATAAAATTTATCCAAGTGTCTTAGCAGAAATTTTCAGATGCTTGTACCTGTCTCTGTTTATCTTTTGTTCTTTCAAGAGTGTCTCAGAGGACAAAGATAAAGCCATTGAATCTATAAGGCTTAGGGCAAATGAACTTGAACAGGAGATAGAGAAGGATTCTAAAATAAATTCTTAAAATTTAGAGAATAGATAATCTTATCTAACTAGTATGCAATATCTTCATGACACCATCAACAAATAAATCTTATTTTTCAAAATTACCTCAAGTCAATCATAATTTGAAAAGGCTACAATAGAAAAATCTCTGAAGTTTAGTGTATTTAGAAATGTAATGATTTGAAGCATCGGCAATAAACATTCACTTCTTTAAAATTTTTTCAAAGAGACAGATAAAAATTAAATTTTGAGTGCACACCACTGCTTTTACTGGTATTCTGGTTTCATTTCACATATATCAAAGACACTAGGAAATTGTTTAACATCAAATATTGCTGTGAATTCCATTTTGTCGTATTAAGAAATGTTCCCTGAATTGTGTGTACATTTACCTGCTGGTGCCCAAATCCACTAGCATTATTATGAGCAGAAGTGAGTCACATAGATTGGAATATGAAACCGGTTTCGTGAACAAAAGGCATAACTAATAAAATTTACAGGCACCAATAATTTCAAAAAGGAGGTAAAGAGAGAACTAAATAGATATATTGCATATCAGTTTTCAAAAACTCATAATTCATTTCTACGCATGTAAGCAGTAAAAGTAACTCAACTATCTTTGAGGACTAGCATATTGCATCAGGATTTCAGGGGCTTTTATATATTCATTATATAATTATATAAATTATTCTTCTATATATTAAATTATTCTTGTATAGAAACAGGTAAATATAGTTTAATAGGGTGTCTGATAATCATATAGCTGATTGTATAATTTTTAGTAAGGCTGATCTGATTTTATATGCATCTCCTACAATGAAGTGAGATGTGAGATTTGTATGTGTTATGCTGAGTATGCTTGTGTAAATTCAAAGAATAAAGTGAAAACTTGCTTTGGGGAGCACATTTCACTTGCTACAATCTGTTCAGAGACCTGTGCCAAGTAAGAGTTGTATTTCTGCCTCTTTTGATCGCTTAGCTTCCTTTAGCCCTGGGTGTTTATTCTATAGATCAGGACATTCGTAGACTTTTCAGAACGAAGAGACTAGCAAAAGACATTTTCTGGATTCGTCTCTCTTCCTCTAGTCAGGTATGCTCTTAACATCCTCCAGCACCCCGTGGATTCATGATATGTTTAATACTGTGTTGGGACAAAGATTCATCACAACATTCAAAGCATATACTCTTTATGCCTCTCTTAAAATTTTATGGTTGCATTTTGTGTCCAGGTCATCTTGTCATGACCTGAAATGTGAAAGACCCCAAACGTTTACCAACTATAAAATTCTCAGAGTGCTTGAAGCAAGGACATAGCTTTTGGAGATTCAGCAACTTTGGCCTTCTAAGGGCTTACTTTGAAATGGAGTGCAAAGCAGAAAGTTTAGTCCAATCATCTCTCAAATAGTTATTAGCTACAGGAATTCAGTTTGCACAAAAAGACAATATAGAACAGGGATTGGCACACCACCTCCTTTCTACAACTCATGAGCTATTATTATTATTATTATTATTTTGCATTTTTAAATGGTCAGAAAAATCAAATGATAAGCAACATTACATGACACAGGAAACTTCTATGACTTTCACATTTCAGAGTCTCCAAATAAAGTTTCATTCAAACATAGCTATGCTTATTCATTTATGAATTACCTCTGGCTGCTTGCTTACTACAACAGAGTCAAGTAGTTCAACAGAGGCCACATGTAGACTGCAAAGCCAAAAATACTTCCTATCTGGTCCTTTAGAGAAAAATTTGCCAACTCCTGGGTATAGAATAAAGCATAAGTGTCAGGCCAAGATGATCACAAGGTTTCCATTCGCTTCCAGAGGACAGTAGTCTACTGTTCAACCGCAAATGCAAATTATAAACCTTCAGTGAATTCATGGAAAGCTAATTCTACTTTTACCATTGGAAGTGCTGCTCTTATTTTTGTACTTGAAACAATGAGATCACGAAAAAGTTACTTACTCATGCGAGAGATAAAAGTATGTCCTTAGTCATTAGTTTCATACTGGACCTTAAAAGGGGTTGTCACAAAAATTGCCAGAGTCCTCAAAGTTTGCCTCTGTCCTACTTATTCCTTCAGTTTGTTTTTTGCCTGAATGATGGTTGGGATGTGCCAGTTTATATTATATAGAATTCAAGATATAGCAACTTTCCCTGTAAACATCTTCACATAGCCAGGAATAAATGGCAATATTCAAAACTGAGCTTTTCAATAGAAGGAACTAAGATTTTCAACTACTCAAGGTTTGCATTGACACTTCTATTAATGTAAAAGTGATAAAACACATTTGATTCCAAGGCAAAATAGGAAGGAAGGGAGGAGAAGAAAGGAGGAAAGGAAGAAGGAGATGAAAAAATAAGAAGAATCTAAAAAAGGATATTATAAAGCTCATCTTCTCCTTTACATTAATAAAGAGGAAGGGTGTATAGTACCACTGATTAAATAGCCTCTTAAGGCCTATGAATAAGTGGCATTTTATTCACTCATAATTTCTATTTGTATGTGTGCATGTATGCGTGTTGCTTATAAAAAATTAAGTACCTTTATAAGATTGCCTTATCTTCCAAGTGCTTTTCTCTACACGAGTCCACTATGTGATGGTATATTGGTTTGCTGATGGAAAGCAGTACCACCCTCAAAATAGGCAATTCTTGGTTGGTTCTGGAAAATTCTTTTCTGCTCATCTGAATTTTACCAGAGGGGACATTTCTATCCTTGTTGTAAAAATACCTATGTAAAACAGTGACTTTTAATATTCCATGTTGCCTTAGTCTTCATCAGAGCAAAGTTGTCTAAGTGGTTAGCATTTAGTTTTGCTGAAGATCCCAGATCCTCTGATAAAGGCTTGTAATAATCAATTCCTCAGCCCCAGGTCATTCATATATGACTAGTATTATAAGTACTTTAGTGGATTCAGAAAAGTATTATGCATAAACCTTCCCTTCTTAGAGTTTGTAGTCTCACAGGAAAGGTAAAGTTCACACACATGAAATACATAAACAGTTTACTCAAATAAATCTTAAACAGAAGCATAAAAAGAGGTCAGAGAAGACAAATCATTTTGAACAAGAGGAGCTAAAAATCAAACTAGGCATTAAAGGAGTATAGGGTATCGATAAACAGAAGGTAATGGAAAGGAGTGGGTATTCCTAGTGATCATTATAGGATAGCTTAGGATAAGAAAAATTTAGTGAAAGTAAGGAGAAAATTATTATATCTAAGTCAGAATATATGGCTCAAAAGCTGAAAGAAAACATAGACCAATGAAGGTGATGAAAGTAATAGAGTAGATAGCTAGTGACTAGAGAAGCAGAGAACAAGAAATAGAGAGTTTGGAGCATAAAGATCTACAAAGCTTTTGCTGTGATTTAGGCTATAAAATGTTGAGCATAGATTAGATATAAGTAATATGAATGGAGAGATTAGGATGAATGTGATGAGTATGTCAAAAAAGGAAGAAACAACCTAAAGGGAAGAGTTAAAAACAGATTTCCTTATGAGAACGATGAGAATAATCATTGCAAAATTACCAGGATACTTGTTAGGAAGGAAACCAGTTAGGATTCATGGAGATGATATCAACTGTTGATGCATTGAGTTTGAGCCGGTGGAGGGACATCTAATTGTAGCAATCCTATGGCTGTGTGGGGATTTCTTTCTAGTGCTCATTTACCTATAAGGTTTGAGGTGCAGATTTAGACACAGGCGACTTGGAGTTAAAACTATGCCTTGTAGGATATTACCCTTTGAGGAAGGAAAAGAACATGAAATCAAACACAAAGCATTGACATTCCTTACAGCCAGGGAAAGATGACAAGGGTACAGACATTTTGGAAAAACAGTAATAAGTTACATTACCATGTAAGCTAATGAAATAGAGTTTTTCAAGGGTGTGATCTTTCTCTCTCTGTCTCTGTGTCTGTCTCTCACACACACAAACACACACACGAAATGAACTTAAGTAAGGTGAGAACTAACAGAAGTCTTGGAGGACAAGAAGGTCACTGGTTACACTACAAAAACCAAAACTAATGCCCTAGCTCTGCCTCAGTGTAGCTTTCTATTTTATTGTAACGATATCCATTAAAATTCATTTTCAGTTCTCTTCTGATGGTTTTCATTTGTTCTTTTATTTGTGTTTTCATTTTTGTTTTGTTCTTTTCTTGTGTTTGACTTTTTATAGGAATTTATCATATTTTGCTACACAAAGCAGCCCATCTGCTGTCATTTTGAACCTGTGGGAAGCTCGTCATCAGCATGATGGTGATCTTGACTCCCTGGCCTGTGCCCTTGAAGAGATTGGGAGGACACACACGAAACTCTCAAACATTACAGAATCCCAGCTCGATGAAGCAGACTTCAACTACAGCAGACAAAATGGACTCTAATCCACGTTCTTTCGTGAGACAGCGCGATAGCCAACGTCGGGACACTTGCTTTAAATGGGAAAGAAAGTGGCAGCTTCCTGCCCAGTGGTTTTTGGTGAATTCAGCCTTCATAACAATCAGTGAGAATCCCTAATTGAAGACCCAAGTTTTATATAGGTAAAACATGTTAATAGGGAAATGGACATGTTCCCTTAGGCATAAGAGGGCAGCTGTCCCCTCTGAATCCACACCTTGGCTAACGAAGGATGAACTCCTTATATTTGGAGTGGCAGGGATGACAGCGAGGAGCCTATCTAGAGAGAAGTAGCTGTGAAAACAGGTTAGCTACAATAGAGCCAGGAAGGCAGAGATTGAATAAGTGCATGTTTTGAAACAGGTTTTTAATGATGTGCCCCAAAAGGCCAGCCAATTCTGATACCAGATTGTTAGCGTTTTCTACCACCTGGCATTTGTGATGTTGGGAGTCATTGTAAAACTGGCGTTTAGAAGTCATCTAGAGTTGCCAACCCATTTGTATGACTTCAACAATGCCAAGGAGAGAATGAGAGCATTTAGAACTTAGAATCTGAGTATGTCACACCAGCACCAATTCCCTATCTATTCTAGCTATTGAATGGAGACAAGGTTGAGAAGGAAGATAGATCACCAACTAGTTTTGGCAGTGTACCCCACCTTCATTTTTTCCCAGAGACAAATCTCCTCCATATATTCTTTCCCTCCTTTCCCATTAAGGCAAGGAGGAGAGGTTTCCAGGAGCATATTTAGATTTTCAATATGGAAAATGATTTTTTTAACTCAACAAAGCAGGACCAGCTCTGTTCTCAGCTAAGCCCCTCAAATGGCTTAAGCACTGTTATAAAAGAGCTTATTACAGGAACTGGAGAAAGGAGAGATTATATCAGATCCAAGGAAACATATGAACTGTAGATGTCACATGCTTCAAATAAGCTATAATTCCAGGAGGTAGGTGTTGATCAGATTCCTCAAAATTGTTGTCATAGGGGATGAGGGACTTTACTGTACCTTTAAATCCATGTTTCTGAAATTTTATGGCCTTTTGGTACTATTAATCACAGAATCTCTCAGCAAGGCTATAGGTCATCCTCCTTATGCATCTTGGAAGAATAGCAGACAGTGTTTTCTCTAAATGACATCCAAGAAAATAAGCCTGATGATTATCTCAACTAGTGTTCCAGAAAAGCTGATGCATTTTCAGGGAGCTTTCTCTCACTGATTACTCAACCTCACTAATACACATTCTCTATAGAACCATTAATATTTGGTTATTGTTTTATGATATTTTTAAATAGGAGGGAGTGATATCATGGAGAAATGCAATCCACTGGTAGTTTGTAACCCTTCTCATAACACTTTGTTCAAAAATTTTGTTCTATTAAATCATTCTTGACAAGATGTCCAGGTAGACTAAAGACGACATCTTTTGGTGGGGGTTTTAACTAGCTGTCCCCAGTCAGGACAACCAGAGTCAAGGATATAGATTAACCACAAAACAGCTAAGCAGCTACTTAGAGGTTGGCTCTATTAGAATAAAATAAAAGCAGGCAGGAAGTAGGAGAGGTGGGGAGTTCTTGGCAGTGGGGATATGATCACAAATTTTAAACAGTATTTTCATAGATCCCTTGTAAAAAATGTTATAAATCTCTACCATGAAAAAGACCTAAAGACATGTTGAATTTATGGATAAGACGCTGAAGAACTCTTGAATGTATTGGCCATTTTCTCTAATGTGTGGTATAAACAGTGTCCTGTAATAGATAGGCTTTGCTACATGAAATTCAAAAAACGTCTTGGCTATTCTCAGGAACCAAAGGCTTACTGTATAGAACAAACAAATCCTTTTAAAACTGTCAAGCATATTTTTAGAATACCATCTCTAGATCATGAAAACACCCTTTTGCTAGTGTGTTCGACTTGTTTATTTCGTCTAAGGGATAATAATGAGAAGACATGAAAGTGTAATTCATTTGGCATCACTGATAGAATTTCTGACAGAGAAAGATGTAGAACTTGATGGTCAATCACCCTAAACAGACTAAGAGGTGATTGACATGGGTGGCACAACAAAGGAATTAGCGCAAACGATTGAGTAATAAATTTAATTAAACCGTATTTTAGAGCTTTTGTTAGTATCCATGTTGGAGGACATTTTTTAACCATTTAACCTTGTTTTTCACCTTCCCTACTAATTAGCCTTATCATTGTTTCATCCGTTCTTTGAATCCACACAAGTAGTGTTTTGATTTTTGATATTTTTGAAATATTTGAATGCAGACCAACATTTTAAATAATTCCTCTAAAATCTATTTAGATTATTTTAAGATGTGATGAAATTATTAACCCTTGAATGTGGGGAATTTCCTCCCATAGTATTATTTTTTAATGGCCTAAGATTTAAAAATGCACTTGAACATCATATCATATAGAGGGACAAAGGATACAACTTAACATGATTCACCTCTGGTTTTAGCCCAAGGTTCAAATCCATTTTGCAGTCCATTTTGCTCCCTATCTGCATTTCTCTCTCAATTGTTTCTGCTAGGATCATACATAGGATTTGTACAGAAGCAAATGAAATCTGTGGCAATTGCATGTCAAGATTGTGCAGTATTTTACAGTAGAATTCCAAAGAGAACCCATGTTCATGATCATTATGGACCAAGAGGATTAGTTCACATTTGAAATTCTGGTTACTCACTGCGACCAAAACCTTTGTTCTTTTTTTATATTTGCTTGCCACGAAGGTCCTTTTTGAGACAGATTTACTTGTCAATCCCATGGCCTTACTTTGAAAGTCTTATTACCCTAGTATAAAATGAACCAAAAAATTTAAAGGGGACTTTAATACTTGGTGGGCTACTTAAAAGTTTTATAAAATATCCCACTTAATGCCAAATCTTTCAGTCCTCAAAGGCATTTAAGTCTAATAGTCATGCTTTAAACATGACTTAAACCATGCCACCAAAATGGTGTACTTCAAAGCTTCACCAGACTGCAGTACCATAAAGTTAATTTACAGTTTTTACAACATTGCTTGTGCAGTCTTCCTGGTTTACATTATATCCTTTAAGCCAAAAAGAAGCTTGCTCTATGGATTTAAATGCAAACTTCACTTACCGGTGCAGGAAGACACATAAAACTCAGATGTATTCCCACAAAAATTTTATTGGCCTTTTTTTTAAGAGTTGGAAAGAAATTGACACAGTTCTCTTTAAAGAGGGGATTTTTTAAAATCTCCAACTACAGCTATTATCCTTTGCCATACTCCCTATATTTTTCTTTCAGTTGGCTTTGAGAGGGGATATTAAATAAAATTATTATAATGAGGTTCTCTTTGGTTTAAGGTTCTAGATCTATTGCAACTATTTTCCTTGACAGAAATTCTCAATATCAGGATTAAGAAGCAAAGGTAGAATATTAAAATGGTATAAATGTTTTGTTTAAAGACAATAGTTTCCACTTGCCAAACTTTGGTAAATTTACCTGTGAATTTCAAAAGGTTATAGTTTTTCAATGTGCTTTTGTTTTCCCTTTTAGCCATTTCTCTTCAATCTCTCAGTCCCTCTACCCACTTGAAATGTGTTGAAAAATACAGTTATTAGATGTGTTGAAAGGTAACGTTCTCTCAGAGGTTCCACATTCCAGCTCTTAGAAGTTCAGAAGAACTATGAAAGAGCTGAGAAATGTGCCTCAGGCCATCACGTGGTCCATTTTAACTATTTTTCCTCATGAAACATTGTGAAGTTCTGACTCCTTAGGAGCTCCCATTGGCTGGAAGAGAGGTGACATGTCCAGCAAATGGGAGAGCAAAATGTTGTCCTAAAAGATAGTGACAAAATTTTATTAGCCCATTGGTGTTAGTTGCCATAGAGCTGTATTTGAAAATTGATGCTTTAGCCAAAAGATAAATGGCCACTGTTTCTGCAGTTTCCACTGTTTTGTCCGCATAGACTTTTCATGAACTACAAGCAAAAGTGTATTTTGTCAAATGTCACAAAAGTGAAAATGTTACTGATCTTAGCTGTGTTGCATATTTTGCATTTTTACTTTCCAAACTCTTTCAAAAGCTGCAGTTCTAGAGCTGTTTGGCTGTATTGGCAGCATGTGGTGTTTTTGCAAAAGCAATTCTAGGAGAGCCAGTGTCAACCACGGAATTTCACATCCCCACCACAGGGTCATTGGCAAAATTAAAATGGCAACTTGCATCCTGTATTTTTTCTAAAGAGAATAAGGGATAGAAACCAGACCTGGCCCATTAGTCACTAGTGTGTAGTGCTGTGATCTGAAGTAGGAACTTTAACTCACATAGAATAATTGTGGTTTTTGAAGCAGCTAATCATTGCTTTTTCTTTTTGCTGTGAAGATCACGGATTTGGAATGTCTTCATGAGGTGGACTAAGATAGAGACATTAAACTTCATGTCTTAGAACCTACCCTCCATCTGAACCCGAAGTTAAAAAAGACAGTAAGCTTCATGTTTAGGCCTGAGCTTAAAATCCTTAGTTCCCCACCCCTAATTTTGAGTTCAGGAGGAAGTATACCTTTTTTCAAAAAAGCTATTCTGTTTTTTTTTTTTTTTTTTGGGTGCATGGTCTGGGAATCGAACCCAGGTCTCCTGCACGGAAGGCGAGCATTCTACCACTGAACCACCCATGCACCCAAAGCTATACTTTTGAACCATAAAAAAGCTCATGAAATTTGGAAATGTAATTGTTTGCATGAATGGGGGTATGTGTCCAAAACTCTCACAAAAGGCATCACCACAATGGAATTGTCCTTTTGCCTCAAAGTTTGCTACGCCTAAAAATTGTACCACTTATTTCAAGGATTATTTACATACAAATTCCCAAGTTGGGCAAATTATAGAATTCCTTTAAAATTTGATAGATAAAGTGGGTAAAGATTTAACAGAGGTTCTGTTGAAATCTTGAAAAGGCGAGAGGGTTTTTGAGGGGAGTTTGCAAGCAGAATATGCTGTGTTATGGTTCCATTACTGACACATTTGCATTACAGTAAGAAATAGATCAAATAATTCTAATTCCCTCTATTAATGAGCCTGATGATGCTGACGGGAAACCATGCATTACCAGGAGGTGCCAATCTAAGCCTCTTGAGCAGCTAACTAAACATGTCAATATAAAACACTTCCCAAAGCTACTCCTAGCTTGTATGGGCTGCTCCCCTTCAAAAATGCTCTTTCTATGAAGATGGAAAAAGCTTAATCTATGGAAATTGGTCAGGAAAACAGTGCTCTTCTTTTTAAAATTGGAACAAAGACTTTTAATTAAAATTTCCCATTCTTCATAATTGTATTTGAAAGGCCCAGTAAGACTCGACCAAGAAATATTGCAAACATAAGCATTTATTTTTAGTATTTTTTTGAAGGGTGCACATGGTCCGGGAATCAAACCCAGGTCTCCCCCATGGAAAGTGAGCATTCTACCACTGAACTACCCATGCACCCCCAAACATAAGCATTTAGATGGAAACTGACTTCTTCTGACCCAGATTAAAATAGTATGAGTAATTGATTACCTGCATTTCTGCATGGAAGAATTCTTAAACAGATTTTATTTTGTTCTGTTTATTTTTGGAAGGGGTGTTGGGGGGGGTTCTTGCAATGATTCATCTCAAACCCATCCCACTCTCAACTTTTATTTAATGTGTTCAAAGCCAAAAAAGAGCCGGGCTGAACACTTAATCTGACATGAAGCTGATGGAGTGAGCAAGCCAGAGGAAAGAGTTTGAATAAAGCATGGCCTTGGCTTCATACCACACTTTTTGTGCCTTGTATTATCAATGTAAATTCTGAATGTTGTACAGTAAATATTTGGATGGACTTCTTAGAAAAGGCTGCACTGGCTTCTTTTTCAGCACATGTACATATCTATAAATATATATACATATATATTTGGTAATGCCAAACATCTGTGTTATATTGTATTGAACAAAATGGACAGTTTGGATGTTTTATGTAGAGTTTGCAAAAAAAAAAAAAACTGGATGGCTACTGACTTTTCAAGATAAATGTACAGGTGTGAATTATTGCATATCAGTTATTTATGAATAAAGAGTCTTTTATTGACATTTTAGGATAATCCATGAGTGAACTTTGAAATCCCAAATGAAGTCCCCTTTCTACATACCTCCTGCCACATGCCAGCAGGAGTTGGGATGCTACAAGGACAATTTTCAAATACATATTAACATATTGAACTTAATTCCTCACTCTGACCTCAGGAGTGGGACATTGTGAGGCTACTAGAAACAAAGATGAAGTTATCTGCTCCTAACATTCCCATCCCTCCCAAACACACACACAAACACATGCTTACACATATGGGAACTCACCTGTCATATACCTGGAGATAAGCATGGCCATGCCATCGCTGTATCAGCATTCAGCTTATTCTTCAAAATGCTTGGGTTAATTTTATAGATGGTGTGGAGCATTATCTGCCTCTCTATGACAATTTGTTAAGTAAGATAAGTGCAATGTTGTACATTTAAAATACATCTTGACTGAATGAATTTGTTTTAGATGGCTTTGAAAATGTTCTCAAAACTTCTGTCATAACTTCTTAAGGCTGGTCAGACAGGTTTGAAGTGTGTGATCTACTTAAAAATGGATCTGATTATTTAAACTGGCTGGTTATAAAGAAAGTAAAAATTAGTTTTAGTCAGTGCTCCAAACCTATCTTGTTGTTATTTGTTTTTAACAAAAATACTTTTTCACAGAAAGATAAATAGATTTTATTAAATTATGGTTGGGAAGGTATTGAGTAAAATGAAACATAGTTCTCTATTATGCATTTATCAGAAATTTCAAGCTCAGAAGTGTATGATGGATCTCCAAAAGCAGTAGATATACAGCATCTTCTAATCATTTTTGAGCATATAATTCTTTATTTTTCTTCTTTTGAGGATCATCTTATGGGACAAGCAAGAAAGGGTGTAAATATCTACAAACTGGCTCCTAGTGTTCTGACAACATTTTAGCCAGAGCTTTAAAGCAGGTTCAAACATATTTAAACTATTGGTAGAATGAGAATTGGTTTTAATTAACTTAAATTAGTTATAATTAGGCATAACCAGGTAAAAAATTTCAAAGCTGTTTTTAAAATGTTAAGTAAACCTGATTTGAATAGGTCGGAACTAAGTTTAACTAGAACTGCTATGACCAGCATAAGGATTCATATGTAACTCATTCATCTGATGAATACTTAACAGATCAGCACGAACCTGTAATAAGCTGCTCAAAATATATATATATTTTAAATCTTGCTTTGAAAAATGGTGTATCTAGTTAGGACCTAACTCTGAATGGATTAAGTTAGTTTAAGCTAATTTATGCTTGTTCTACATAACCAAAATGTGTCAGAATTTTATCAGACTTATTTTGACAGTGAATAACTCATTCATTCAACAAATTTGTATTCAGCCTTTACTATGTGATAGCAGAGTCTGGGTTCAAATACTGTGTCTATTACTTAGCATTTGATGAGCAGGCTAGTAATTTACCATCTCTGCTTCATCTATAGTAAAGATATGACAATAATGGAATTTTAGATTCGTCCCAAACTGTGAAGAGTAAAGAAAAATGCGTATAAAATTTTAGCACTGTAAAAAAAAAATTAGCACCATGTATTGTACTTAGTAAGAAACTAGTGAGTGTTAGCTTTTATTTTCTTCTAAAGAGGCAAAGTAGTAAACAGAATAGGTTTGGGAGTCAGTCAGCCTTGCACACTAACCCTGAGCTGACTATTTATAGATATGTGACCTTGTCCAGAAACTATCTTTGAAAGGGAATAATCATATGAAGCACCCAAGGCATAAAGTAAGTGTTCAGGAAATATAATGTCTAAGGGCATCTCCAGCTCTCTCTGGATAGTTCTGGTTCTGAACAGAGAAGTCTTAGAATTTTCATTACTTCAATATGACAAGATGATAACAGGGTCATATATGTTCTTAACTTTAGTGTTTTTGCTTGTTTTGCTTTTTCTGAAACCTCCAAGCTGTTGGGGAGGGGCATGTCTTGCTACCCCAGAAATAAGTGAATTGCAATTTATTTTCATGTATAGATGTCAATGCTAAATACGTTGAGTTAAAACACTCTAATAAGGTCCCATATGTGCATATTACACAGAATTACTTTGAGAGAACTTGAGGTAGATGATGAGGCAAACACACATTTAAAGCACATGTATCTCTAAGACAAATAGCATTTTGTTTAGATGATAACACCTTTGCACATAATACGTCCTCCATTCAATGAGATGACATATTTTCTGTTTTTCAGACAATACAAGGGGCCTTAAAACATGAGACTGTATATGAATCAGATATTACAGAGTTACCTAGGCAATATCACCCACTATTTGCCAGACCCTCTGCTACAAGTTGGGCAGTCATAATTAAAAGACATTGACTCAGCCACCCAGGAGCTCCCTCTTCCTGAGTTAAGAGATTATCTTGCTATGGAACAATAAGATTATGAAAGAGGCAAGCAAAGACCATTAAAGGAGAATAAAGGAGGAGCATTTAATCCAGGTTGTGTTGAGTAAGGGAAGGGTACCAGGGAGAAATTGCCATTGGGCTAAGATTTAAAGGTTTTATATTTAATATAATATCTTTACATAACTTTGAATAATTTTATACACTAATTTCATATACAGCCATTGCTATCATAACACTGACAAACTCCATAATTTGTGACTTAAAATAAAAACCATTTATTACTCTCACAAATTTATGGCTCAACTGGGAGGTCTTGCTAATCTAAGCCTGGCCTGTCTGATGTCAACTGGTCTCTTGTATGCATCTTCAGTCAGCTCAAGGTAGGTTGGGGCAGCCAGGCCAGGATCCCTCCCTCACATCTCTTCGTTGCAACAAAAGGACTGACTAAATGCTGTTTGTGTGTCAGTGGAGTAGGCTGGGTATGCTCTCACACTTAAGGCAGAGGGAAAGCAATATGCAAAACCTTTTGAAGCCTGGTCTTGAGATAATATCATTTCTGGGAAATTTAATGGCCAAAGTAAATCACAAGAGCAACCTAGATTCAAGGTGTAGGGAAATGGAATTCACCTCTTGATGGGAATTGTCACAAAATAACATTGCAAATGGTTTGGGAACAAGGAAGGGCTTCCATCACTCTACCATATATTACTAAGAATTTGTCACATGAAAATAGAGGAGGAAGAGCAAACAGAAAGATTGGCACTGATAAAAATATTAATAAGCATCTAATTTAGGACAGGCCACCATATTGCTTTTCTAGCCTCTGGTTCTTATCTTCCACACTTCTACAGCAGAATTCCCAAACTTCTGTACTATATTAAGAAACATAATAGCCTATGTTTAACCAAGTTTGGGAAAAGCTGAGTTAATCACTGTTACAGAAGTTTCTTAATTGGGGCACTTCTCAAAAGCTTTAACATTATGAAAGTAGTTAACATTTTGAATACTTTCAATGTGACAGGCATTTTACCTAGATTCACTCATTTAATCTCCTAGCAAAGATACAAGATTGGTTCTATTGCTACTCACATAGTACAAAAGGGGAAAGTAAGGAAAAAGAGAAGTTATGTTAATGTGCATTTTTAATTACCCAGATATGGCTATTGTTTGCAACATTTTCCAAATGCTTATCTCCAAATAACACTTGTTCAATGAGCATGTAGTAACATCTCACAGTTCACATTTTAGGATTCACTTTGCTGTTGATGTACAAGAGATGAATCATGACCTCCATCCTAAATTAATTTAGTCCAGATTTTCCTCAATTTCTTTTGTCTCATCTTTCCACCCATTTCTTTCCACTTTGTGAAATTTCATATCTCTAAATATATGATAAGCCCAGAGCAACCTTTTTAGCATTTTAATTCTTGCTTGTAAATGCTTGATTTAACCATGTTCCTTTATAACTCATTAGAAATTCATCCTTAATACTGATGGGAATGAGTTGTAAATATTTTGCTCAACCTTATAAAGACTACATCTTTAAAAAGCTGGAGGCATATTTATAAGTAATTGCATCATGTAACCACATTCTCTCTAAGGCCACAGCAAAATTCACTGTAGCATTCCTTTCTGAAGAGTAAATCTTGGGTTTCCAACTATGGAATAATGCTGTGTGGTTAAAAGGAAAGAGCCCAGACTAGGAATAAGAAGGCAGGTGTTCTAATTTTAGCCCTTATGTCTACCAGAGGAGTCTCTGACAAATCATTTTTCCTTTTTTGAGTCTCAATTTCCACATCTATAAAATCAGCATCATGAATATCTTGTGCCACCTCTAACACTAGACTACAGCAGAGATGAAATACTGCATGAAAAAAAACGCTGTATATTCTAGGACATGCTATGCAGGCATTTTAATAGAATGGGAACTGTACTTGTCAGTAGGTAAATAAACAAACACATTCTATTGTCTAACTGCTTTACACAGCTGTTGAGTTTCTTTATTCAAAATATTTATTGAGGGTCTACTACAGCAAAGACACCATTTTAGAGAATGAGAACATGACCTTGAACAAAACAAACTGAGATTCCCACTCTCACAGATTCCATTCTTGTGAAAGGAGACAAAAAGTAAAAGCAATATAAGTGAAATACAGCATGTAGTTGGTAATAGTTGTGAAGAAAATGTAGAAAGAGGATTGGGTTTTCTGTGGGTGGATTAGGGTTGTACTTTTAAATAGGGTTGTCAGGCAAGGTCTCACTGAGAAGCTGACTTTTGACTAAAGATCTGAAGGAGATGAGAGCATGAATCAAGAAGATACCTTGCAGAAGGGAAAGTGAGGAAGAAAGTAGAATTATGGAGATGCCATGCATATTAAAGAAACAGCGAGAAGGTCAATGTTGCTGGACAAACAGTGAAAGTAGTAGAGATGAGGACAGAGAAGTAAAGGGGGTTGGCAGATGACATATGATCTAACAGAACTTCAACTTTTACTCTGTGTGGAATGGGAAAATATTGGAGGAATTTGAGCAGTGTGGCAGTGACCACTTTGGTGGCTCTTGAAAGTATGCTATAATCGAGGGAAGGGTAGAAGCAGGGATATTGCTATTGCAATAATCTAGGGAAGAATTTATTGTATCTTGGTTCAAATGGTTACAGTGGAGGTGATGAGGTGTTTGAATTATGGATTCAAAGATGGAGATGGAAGAATTTGCTGATATAATGGATGAATCTCATAAAAGGAAGTGAAGAATCATTGTGCTTCTAAGGTTTTGGTTTGAGCACCTAGAATATGGAGATGGCATTATCTGGGATGGAGATCCAATAGAAAGAACAGACTATGGGGAAGCATGAGACAGGAGCTCTATTTTATGTATGTTCAGTTCAAAATATCTGTCAGATATCTAAGTAGAAACTTAGAATACATGGTTGGATATAACCATGTGGAATTCAGGGTAAAGGTATATACTTGGTAATTGTCAGTATATACATGGCATTTAAAATCATGAGATTGCACCAAGCCATGGGGCACTTAAACATTAAGACCCCCAAGAGATGTAAAGGATTAAAAAAGGACACTTGGAAAAAGTGGCTCCTGAGGTAAATGGAAAATCATAAGTATGATGGCAAGGAAGCAAGTTAAGAGAGTGTGGAAAGAAAAGAGCATATGATCAACTGTGTCAAATGCTGACGGGAGCTCAAGTTAGCTGAAGATTAATAATTTGGGGCTTTTGAATTTAGCAATGTGGACATCATTTATCATCATGACAAAATTATCTAGACTGAGTAATGGGTGGGGAGACCCAGTTTGAAGTGGATTGAGAATAAGTTGGAAGAGAGAAAAGGGGACAGCCATCAAAAGAGATTATTTTGTGGAGCTTTCTTGTAAAGGGAAGGAACAATTTTTTTTTATAAAGAACATCAGCGAGTGAGATACTTAAAACTGATATTATGAAGAGTGTATTTATCATTGACAACAAGGTTGAAAAGAGGGCTATCAGAGAAGTCAAATTTCTCCAGGCATACACAAATGAACCTTGGGGTCCCAAATTGCCCCCAGATGAGAACCACTGGTCTATAATACATTGATGAGAGTGAGTGGCTAAGGAGAAGTGAAAAAGAAAATCATTGGAGATTCAAAAGTCAATGAATTTAGAGTAGAAGCCAAGTGTACATGAACAAACTTCACTTGCATTATTATGGACAAGTATTCTTTGCATCCAGTTTTCTTTCATTTCTATCCTTTACCCCTACAGAGCTGCAATGTAGCCTAGTCAAGAGAGGTTTAAGGAACCTCCTTCCTTACCGCCCATGGAATCAGACTGTCCATAAAGGGTCAGCTACACAACACCCAGCATGTCATTGAAAGGACATTTGGTACCCTTTTGCCCATGTTCAAGTTTTTCACAATTTTTTCTTCATAATACTCAGTGTGTCTCGGAAATCTTTAGGAAGACTATTATCTGTGCATCATCCATCTCTCAGCTCTCAGTCTTTCAAGTGACTCCTGTGATTTTTGTTTTTTTGTTACCTGCAAATTGGCAAGCCCATTTTCTTTCTTTGCCATCAACATAAGTAGCTCATTCTCTGAAGCCACAAAGGGAAGATAGATAGATGTTGTATGGCCTTTTTTACTATCTTGGCCCTTTGTGTCTAAATCTAGCAAACTGACAATACTGAACTTGCTTGAGGAATGTTTTTCATAGATGCTGTAAAGTGGGTGGCCAGGGGAGTGGGGATGGGTAAAAAGGTCTTTCAATATGTGAGGTTTCAATATGTGAGCTCCACAAAATAACCTCTTTTGATGGCTGTCCCCTTTTCTCTCTTCCCATTTATTCTCAATCCACTTCAAATTGGGTCTCCCCACCCATTACTCATTAGGCATGTCCTAATACTCCGCTTTTATTTTTGTTCCTATTTTTCCCCATATTCAATATGAACAGACTCAGGGGAACTTGATATTTGTCTTCAAAGATTTGAAAATTCGTCATACACAGGAGGGATTAGATTTGTTCTGCATAGCCCCAAGTAATAGAACTAGGACCAGTTGTGCAGAAACAACTGGGAAGATGTTTATTTTTCTTTGCAGTAAGCATAATTTTCAGAGCTGACAAATATGAGATGAGCTTTTAGGGAATCTGAAAATTATTTTGTAATTATGATTCAGTTTTGAGTAAAATGTATATAGTGTCAAACTCTATTTAGGAACACATTTTTGTTTCAGTTCTTTAATGAATCATTCCCTCCCAAACCCTCTTTTAGATCTTTCTCTGTTTTCCTTCAGACTGATAGTTTTAGTTTCTCCTACATTTCAGGTCTCCATTTTCTAGGCCATGGATGGGCAAACTGTTTCAATAAAGGCCAGAAAGTAAATATATAAGGCTTTGCATGCTCCAATGTCGCTATGGAAACTATTCAACTCTACCATTGTAACATGAAAGCAGCCACAGATAAAATAGGGGGAAATGGGTGTGGCTGTGTTGCAATAAAACTTTATCTATGGGCATGGAAATTTGATTTTCACATATTTTTTTTCCATGTCACATATTATTATTCTTGTGAATTTTTTGCGATGAGTTAAAAACGTAAAAACTATTCTAGTAACCAGGAGGCAAGCAGGACCCCATAGCTTGCTGACTTCTGCCCTATCATGTCATTATAGCTCCCAAAGAGGTACAACTTTTAGAAAGGATGCAGTGAGATCCATGGACACCTCAGAGGAGAATCTGCAGGCTGAGAGTCAACTGAGGTCCCCCAAAAAAGTTCTAGTATTTAATCAAAAGTCTCCACAGCTTAATGTTTTTGTTCAAGCAGGCAGTTCAAGAAATCAGTTTCAGTTGCAAGCATGATGATAAATGTGTACATTTTGAATATAATGTCCAGAGTAAAGTGAGTTCAGAAACTCAAACAGGGAATCAGGAAGGAGAATTATTTTTGCTAACAAAACTCTTTGCAAGACTGATCATACCTCTGGAACGGTAGCAGTTCTGTGATTCTGAGAGATAGCTTCTTGGGGATAAACTACTCTGCAGTCTGCCTCACAATAAAGTTTGACTGCTCAGAAACCAGATTATTGCCTCATAAAACCAGAGCATCCCCTTCTATTATTATCCATTCCGGGCTTAAAGTATAATAGATTACAATAAAGACTCTTTTTATAAGATATGTTTAAAGATTATTTCCCAGTCCATTTGGTAGCATTTATGTTAATACCATCAAGACAGGTCCCCAAAGAGAGTAACAAAAAATTTCAACTGCACTTACATGATTTCCTCAAAGGGAGTTTCTGATGACAGCTTTTCATTTTGGAGGAACTGGTAGAAGGAGAAGTACAAAGGTACTTGTTTCCATTTTCATCTATTTGTTTGTATATGTGAGGCCTCCTAGCATATAGGTAAATGTCACCATCACTGGCATATACCAATTCCCCTCCTTTTCTTCCTTTTCTATTTTTTTCTCCCATTTTCAATTTAGACTCAAGGGGACTTGATATTTCTTTTCAAACACTTGAATGTCGGTCATGTGGAAGAGGGATTAGACTTGTTCTATATGGTCTAAAGTAACAGAACTTGGACCAATCGCACATAAAATTTTAGGAAGACTTTTTTTTTCTTCCTTAATAGTGGGCATAATATTCAGAGTTAAATGAGATGTCTTCATAGAATTGCCAGTCACCGAAGGTATTCAGGCAGAGGTTAGGCTGTGACTTGGACAGGATTTTGTTAACAATAATTCAGATTTCCTAAAATAAGTGAGCAGCCAGATCTAGGATTCTATGTCAGTGAACAGTTGATTATCATCTCATATAATCATAATAACAGCCCCAATTTTTGACTATTTATTATTGTCAAATACTATGCTGGAGGCTACATACTGATCTCATAATCTCTACAACTCCAAGGTCTGTACTATTTGTATATAAATATTATAAAAGATTAGAGGTTAAGTGACCTATACTTAATTACATAGATAGTTAATGAAAGACTCTAGATTTGAATCTAGAGCTATCTGACACCAGAATCTATTCTGCTTCTTTGTAGTAGTCGTACACAATGAGCCTTAAGGACCTGGTTTGTGTTCTGTAATAGCTTATCCAAAACAGAAAAAAGTAAAGGATCTTTGTACAGAATGCCTCAGAGCTGTGAAAATGAATCATCGGCATGGATACATCTCAACAATATAATGTTGAGTGAAAAAAGTTGCAAAACAATAGGACACATTATATAGGATTTCAAAATGTGCAAAATAAAACCACAAATTATTTAGGCCTATGTACATATACATTAAGATATAAATATAAATATAGATCAGAATAAAACCTGCAGAAGGAAGTTACAATAATTACATCTGAGGAATGAGGGGAAAGAATGGAATTGGGGAATGTTATAACAAGACTAACTATGCATCTGGATATTTTTGTTCTTTAAAAATAAGATAGAGAGGGTAGACAATGGTGGTTCAGCAGGCAGAGCTCCTGCCTGCCACGCCGGAGACTTGGATTTGGTTCCCAGTGCCTGCCCATGCAAAAATAAGTAAATAAATAAATAAATAATAAGTTAGAGAAAGTGATATCTGAAGCTCTGAAGCAAAGATGGCTAAAATGATAAGATTTTTCTCAAAGTAGGTTTAGAACATATGTTCTTTTTCTAATCTTCTATGCTTTCTTGATGCTTGAAATATTTCATTTAACATATATAACTATGAGCAAATTAAAGCAGAATACCTTACATGTAGATTGTTGCAGATTAAAAACACATGTTAATCTCCATCTCTCCCATCACTATATCTAAACAATTGATAGCAAGAGGATAAGCAGACCATAAACTCAAAAAGACAAGAAGAATAGGAAAGGATCAAATAGCAGTGAGAAGAAATTCCTCTAAGTAGAGAAGGGGTAACTGAGATAGCATATCTGAGAAAGATGAAACCTAGACCTATTTGGGGAGGAGTCTAAAATAGAATATTTTAAAAATGCTGAAGAATAAGTTGAAAAGGCTATGAGATTCAGGCACACTCAGAAAGTAAAAAGCTTTCAAAATTATGGCTAGATTCCCAGATTCTCTTCTTTCTCACACCAGGGGGCTCCCCTGTGTCCACCACAAGAGGTCATTCACTTTGGGGATACTCAAATGTGCTCTACATAAAAATTACAGGTACAGTCAGATAGGAGGGTGGGCTGTATTTGGAACTGTGAGAGAGACAGTTATTATATTTGAACAGTGAGACCCCATATTCCCATCCCAGTTTGGTTCCTCCAATGCTAGCACCCAGGCTTCTGTCACACAAGCTGGAAATTGGTAGTTTCTTCTATGAAGAAACTGAAAGCCCAAGAGAAAAGATAACAGGATGTTGACATCTGGAGGTCTTCAAATAGGACAGGTAAGGACAACCTAATAACCCAACCACAAAGCCCACCGAACAACAAACCTTGTTATTCAGATAGCTTTTTAATTTGTGTGTGTGCCTCATTTTAAAATATGAATGGACAGCCAATAATAACCAGATATGTGAAAAAGGCCTCTAACATAAAACAAAGACACAAAAATACAAAGAAAAAAAGAAGAAAAGGAACTGGGCAGGAAAAGACAATATAAAGAGAAGAAAATCAAAACTAAATCTTAAAAATAAAAAAAAACATGAAACATCTATAATTAATATTCTCAAGGGGATAAGGTAAAAAAGGCATCTATAAAATATTGTCATGGTCAGGAATATCTTGACTTTGTGTAAAAAAGAAAATGTGATTCTGATACACTGCAAGTTAATCTGTGACTAACTTTTCATAGTCTTAATAATTTCAGCACAGAATATTGATAGATATAACAAAAAATGGTCATAGCTATTTTGGAAGAAGGCAATAACTATTTGGGGAGAAAAAGTTATTTATGAGTGAGTGTGGCTGTGCTGTGTGTATATGTATTTGTGTATGGGTGTTTATGTGTGCGGTCATGTGTTTAAGAGAATGTCTACTCTTTAGTAGGAATTCAATAGGGAATATAACAAACTAAAAAAAAAATTCAGAAAGAGTTGCATAAAAATTCTATTTACAAATACAGAAGTAAATATAAAAGAATCTGTTAAGAAGTTAAAGTGGTTACCTCAGGGGAGCAAGAATTAAGAGTGAGTAGCATGGAGAAGAAAACTGCTGTTTTTCAGTATAAGCTTAGAAGTACCATTAGACTTTTTTAAACTTATATTTATATTTTATTTAAAAATAAAAAATATATTTATACTTTCCTTAAAAAAGGAAAAAAAGAATCTAGAACATGAACAGAAATGAGGCATTTTCATAAAAAGAAAAAGATTTCTATGGTGAGGGCAATTCATGGTAGAAGGAAAGAATAAGTGCCTAACTGAAGCGGAAACGCCCCCAACATCTCCGTGTTCACTTTAAACTGGAGAACAGAAGAAAGAAAGAAATTCTAACAAGCATACACGTAAATGCATTCAAAAGTACTGATTGAGTGAAGCAGAAACCAGCGTGAGGCCAAAGGTTAATTACACGATCATCTTTGCTCTAAGATTTTATACAGCTTTCCCATCACTTTCAGTGCCAAGCAAATTTTACAGATACAATTAAATTGATAATATTCTCAGCCTACATGGTGTACTTAGGGACTGTTAAGTGTGTTAAGCCTGTTTGAAAAATAAAATATAGATAGATTCCTTTTTCTGACACTTGGAAGATTCAATCCAAGTCAGATCAATGACGTAACATTACTTCAGGCTGTGGGAGCCAAGCAAGTCAGGGCAAGGAGTAGCAGCAAGAAAGATAAATTTCCTAAAATAATGGAGCTGTAAACCAGAACCATAAACTACCACGTGTCCCATATACATCAAACATCTCTCTGTTCTGAAACAATGTTAATTTAAGGGGAAAAAAAATGTGATTCAAACCTCAGAAGATTAATGTCCAGGACAGTCTGATCAAGAGACATGAGCTCTGCAAGGAAGGAGATTATTTAACAGAATTACCTCTTATTTCCTCTGTGCTAGTTTCTTTAGAAGACTCAGAGGGAATATAAGATATGGTCCTTGCTTATCAAGAAACATGCAATCTATCTGTGAAGTTATAACTAGCAAACATAAAATTTAAAGAAAGGATTTAGAAGCTCTTACAATGAAAGATGGATATTCAAAACTAAAGGCAAACTTGTATGGTACAGAGATCAGAGCAAGGAAATTAGGAACTAAGAGAAAGTGGTTTTGAGCAAGACTTTGAGGAATGGGTGAAATTTGAGCAGGTTGTGGGAAGAGTTTTGACCTATTTGTAGTTTAGATGCTCAAGTTGGAAGTAATTATATTATCACATTGTGCATTAAGCAGGGGGTGTTATGGATGCAAAAGTGGGCAGAACTGAGTGTATCATGTTTCCTTTTTATCAATTTAACTCAAGAATATATTTCCCTTTTCTACCTTTAGTCTTTCCTTTGGGAGGCCTTGCCCATGGCAATTACCCGGTACCCTGCTTTATCAACTAAGTTCATGCAATATTCTAAATCCTTTGTTGTCATTTAAACAATGTTCACAGCATATTCACCAGGAGTAGATAATACTCAAGAAACCACTTTCTTTGCTCATCAGTAAGAAGCAACTCCTCACCCATTAAAGTTTTATTATGAAATTGAAGCAATTCAGTTACAAATTCAAGATCCACTTTGAATTTTTGCTCACTTGCTATTTCCACATCTACAGTTATTTCTCTACTGAAGTCTTGAACCCTTCAAAGACATCCATGAGAGTTAGAATCAATTTCTTCCAAAATCCTATACATGTGGATATTTTGACTACTGTCATGAATCACTGATGTTCTTAACAGCATCTAGAATGGTGAATCTTTTCCAGAAGCTGTTCAACTGGCTTTGCCCAGATCCATCAGAAGAATCATTATCTAGGGCAGCTATAGCCTTATGAAATGCATTTCTTAAATTGTAAGCCTGGAAAGTCAAAATTACTCCTGTATGTGTAGGCTGCAGAATGGAGGATGTGTTAACAGGCATGGAACAGCATTCATCTCATTGTACCTCTCCATCAGAGCTCTGGGCTGACTGGATGCTTTGCCAATGAGCAGTTCATATTTGGTAAGGAATATTTTTTTTCTGATCAATGGGATTAAAATATTCACTAACAGATGTGGGGTATCCAGGCTTTGTTTTTGTCATTTAAAGAACACAGGCAGAATAGAATTAGAATAACTCTGAAGAGCCCTGGGATTTTCATAATGGTTAATGAGCATTAGCTTCAACTTAAAGTCACCAGCTGCATTCGCCCCTATCAAAAGTCAGCCTCTCCTTTGAAGCTTTGAACCAGGCATTCACTTCTCTTTTCTAACCATGAGAATCCTAGATAGCCTCTTCTTAAACACAAAGCTGTTTTCTCTACATTGAAAATCTGTTGTTTAGCGTAGCCATCTTCATCAATGATGTTAGCTACATATTCCAGGTAACTTGCTATAATTTCTGCATCAGCACTCGCTGTTTTGTTTCGAATTATGTTATAAAAGTGGCTTATCTCCTTAAACCTCATGAATCGAACTCTGTGAGCTTAAAGTTCTTCCTCTGCAACTTCTTCACCTCTTTCAGCCTTCATAGAATTCAAGAGAGTTAGGAGATTGCTCTGGATTAATCCTTGGCTTGAGAGAACGTCATGGCTGGTTTCATCTTTTATCCAGACCTCTCAAACTTTATATCAGCAATAAGGCCATTTCACTTTCTTGTCATTCATTTGTTCACCTTTAATTTCCTTCAAGAACTTTTCCTTTACATTCACAAGTTGGTTAACTGTTTTGCACAAGAGGCCTAGCTTTCAGTCTGTCTTGGCTTTCAGCATTCCTTGCTTACTAAGTTTAATCATTTCTAGCTTTTGATTTAAAGTGAAAGACATATGACTCTTCCTTTTCCTTGAATACTTAGCGGCCACCGTAAGGCTATAAATAGGCTTACTTTCAGTGTTATTGTGTCCCAGGTAACAGGGAGGCCAAGGAGACTGCTGGATGATGGGGCATTCAGAATACACACATTTATCAACAAAGTTTGCTGTCTTATGTGGGTGTAGTTCATAGTACCTCAAAATGACTACAATAGTCGCATC
Organism: Myrmecophaga tridactyla; assembly: GCA_004026745.1. NCBI lineage: Eukaryota > Metazoa > Chordata > Mammalia > Pilosa > Myrmecophagidae > Myrmecophaga > Myrmecophaga tridactyla. The sequence goes on along the minus strand of PVIY010007910.1, from coordinate 16,396 downwards.
AAAGACCACTGAGCATAGATCTCCCTAACAGATACAATAATGAAAAAATTGAAATATTGAGAGAATTTAAAAAATGTGAACGTAGAGACATCAGTGAGCATATGCTGCTGCACACATGGCACCAATAGACTTGCTTGAGGCAATATTACCACAAGCCTTCAATTCATAAAAAAAAGGCAGTATCTACACAGTACGATAAAGCAAGACACAAGAAAATGAGGTATGTCTGTCTTTCTTTTAAGCATTTCAACCAACTTATTTGATTCTGTATGCTACGAATTTAAAGCAGCTGTACTTAGTTATGGATGGAGTGGTAGCTAAAAAAAAAAGGAAGATTAATTTTTACCAAGCTGATATTAGTCTATAAATAATACACATCCAGAATTGTTGTGCCCTCCCTCATGCCCACTTTCATATGTTTTTTAACTTTTTATTTTGAAATAGTTTCAAACATACGTGACATTGGCAAAAATAATTCAGAAACAATACAGGGAACTCCAATATACTCTTTACCAAAAAACCCAGATTTATCCTTTTAAAAATATTTTATTGAGATATCTTCCTGCACCACCATACAGTCTGTCCAAAGTATACAATCAATGGCTCACAATATCATCACATAGTTGTGTATTCATCATCATGATCATTGTCAGAAGATTTGCATCTCTCCAGAAAAAGAAATAAAAAGAAAAAAGTAGGATTTATCCATTTGTAACACTTTGCCACATGTTATATCATCCTATCTACCTACCTATGTGCCTATCATTTTCTAAACATTTGAGAGTACATTTCATACATTACTGCTACTATACCACTTAATACTTCCACATATATTTTCCTATGAACAAAGGTATTCACCTACTAACCATATTAAATAGAAGATCAAGTTCAAGAAATTTAACATTGATATTAGGCATACAGTCCATATTTCAATTTTTTCAGTTGATCCAATAATGTACTTTTAGGCATTTTCTTCTCCATTATTAGATCCAGTCCAGGATTATTTATTGTATTGCATTTAATTGACATTATCCCTTTAGTCTCTCTCAGTTTCTTTTTTCTTTTTTTTAATTATGGTGACTTATATAAGACTTAAAATTTTGCATCTCTACCACTCCCAAGCATATAATTCAGTGGCATTAATCACCTTCCCGATGTTGTCTCTCACACACTGTTACAAGATATTTGCAAATATTAATCAGCTGATAAATAAATGTCTTTATGCATCTCTACTGAGGGCTGGAAAGAAGTGCATAAGTGGGTCTTCGTTCCATGGTATCAAAGGCTGAACAGGAGTAGGTCAGAGCTGGGAAAAGTCTATGTAAGTAAAGAAGTACTGCACATCTAAGTGGGTTGGAGATGGAAGTTCAGCAATGCCACTAACGTGCTTTTTAATTTTTTTTTAGGTTTTGTGGTCTATGGTGATTCTTTGCCTATGTCTCATCTAAGTGAAAATCAAGACTTTCAGAAAGTCTATCAGAGCTTTTCAGTCCTAAATAACATTTTTAGAGGAAAGATTGTTTATGGAAACAAGTGGGGAGAACTAGGAATTGGTTGTCACAAGGTCTTGGGTGTTGGAATTATAGAAACATGGATCTGAATTCTATTCTACCCAGCTTCTTAGAGGTATGACCTTGGGCAAGTTGTCTAACCTTTCTAAAAGTCATACTTCTGTTTTGTAATTTGGGGAAAATAATGGTACACATCTCACTGAAATTTTTTTTATAAGACAGAATAAAAGAATGTATAACTATACCAACTACAGTGACTAATGCGTAACAAATGCTCAGTAAATGTTAGTCACTACTATTATTACAGGGTCTAGGAAGTACCCAAGAATTATATTCTAGTTGTCCTCCTCCTGCTTGCTGATCCTTTAAATATAATTTAAAGACAGCATCATGTCTATGATTTATAGGCAGAGCTTTCTAACTGAATTATGTTTTTAATGATGTAGAATGAAACATCATTTTCAGGGGAAGCTAGGGCTAAGATTGGAAAATATCTTGTCCTGCTACTTCTATTATATGTAAAGATCACATTTGTTCCAAACAAGATACCATGGAAAGGACTGGATTCCTGTCATACCCATGCCCCATTCAACCATTTAATCTCATGAAATCTATTTATCCCCCAACAACATAATGGGAATATCAAGAGTCACTCCTTGCCTGAGAATTGTTTTGAGGATTTAAGGTTAACAATGGATTTCAAAGTAACCTGAGAATGGCCAGTATTAAGCTGATGTATAAAAACTGAGCCTCCAGTTGGGATGGCTACCACCTTTCCAGTAGTGTTAAAACATCTAGATACATCAATAGCATGCCCAGCATCATTGGTGTAGAAGACCACGAAGAGAGAAGGAACATTCAAAAGATGATTCAAACATTAAGGGCCCCCCAAATTAGAGTATTATTTTAAAAACATGAACTCTGGAGCACTTACATGCTCTCGGAGATTAGACAGGTTACTGAGCAACCCCACAGTGTCTCAGGTTTCTCATAGTTAAATTGGGGTAATCATCATAATCTAATTTAGGCTTTGGGTTGTTGAGGTAATACATGTCAAATGCTTACTAAAGTTTCTGGCACATATTACATGCTATGAAATTGGAATAACAGCTATTATACTACATCACCATCTATTCAAAAAAGTAATAATTTAAAGGTAAAATTGACGTTGCTATCACTTTGGAAACACAGAGGTGGATTGAAGTTGGACTGAATTAAATGTATTTGAAACACTTAGCTCTGTGCCTGGCACAGTAAATGGTCAATATTAACTGTTATGTTGTTATTATTGTTTTGTTGTTATTAATATTAGAGCTAGGGAATGGACTCATGATGACTTACTCCGAGTGGAAGATAACTGAAAACAATACATAAAGCACAACAGATGTCAATGTGCTAAGTGTCTAGCCAACAATTTCCTGGATGTAAAATTCAGTTAAATGTTTACAGACCAAATAAATAAGTGAATGAATGAATGAATTTCATATGAGCCATCTCTCTGGGTAAGCCCATGGAGTTTGCAGATGTATTTCTATTTGATTTAGAAGCCAGCCTGCCTGACAGCTTATCTACTATCTTTATACTCTGCCAAATGTAAGGAATGAAAACATAGACACTTTTCTTACTCCATAAATATTTTAGTTCCTGTCTGTACTAATTAAACAGGCATTCTATTAATTTCCATCTTCAAAGCAATGTTTGGTATCTTTGTCCTCTTTATAACACTGTATTTAATTTTCTAGTCCTATATTATATTGGAAAATTTGGGGAAAAGATTATTCTATTAAGAAACTATTTTTTGTTATTAAAATATTGTGTATTTTTCATTAATTTGACTAGTATCAGACTAATGAAATTTCACTATAAGGTGTGAAAGTCCAAACTCATTATTCCTTTGTCAAATATTTGATATGTAATTAATGAGGTTAAAATAGCAAATCATAGTCTGGATTAGGGTAATAATATCAAAGTATCATATTGTGCTGGTTTGAATCCATTATGTACCCCAGAAAAGCCTATGCTATTTTAATCCGATCTTGTAGGGGCATATCTATTATTGAGTGGGACTTCTTGATTAAATTGTTTCCATGGAGATATGACCCTATCCATTCAAGGCGGGTCTTATTCCGTTTGCTGAAGTCCTTTAAGAAAGATGATAGTTTAGAGAGGCTAAGAAAGAAAACATCCCAGGGAGAAGTAAGAATGACCCACAGGAGCTGAGAGAGCCATTTTGAAACCAGAAGCCAGGAAAGAAGAATAAGCAGACATCACCATGAGCCTTCCCATGTGACAGAGGAACCCCCTAGCCAGCTGCCTTTCCCCTGAGAAGGTATTTTCCTCTTGGTGCCTTAATTTAAACATTTTCATGGACTTAGAGCTGTAAATGTGTAAACTAATAAATGCCCTTTGTAGAGCTAATCCATTTCTGGTCTTTACATTCCAGTAGCTTTAGCAAACCAAAACAGATTTTGGTGCGAGAGAAGTGGGGTGGTGCAATTTGTAAATACCAAAATGCTGGGATGTCTTGATAAATGGATAAGGGAAAGGTTTGAGGAGAATTGTGATATGACTGATGGAAAAGGCCTGAATTTCTTCAAACAGACTGTTGGTAGAAATGTGCACTCTAAAGATAGATGGAAGGTAGACTATGAAAATGACAGGCAGGAATATTTAGCTGAGGGATTTCCAAACTAAATGTGAAAAATGAAGCCTGGCTTCTCTTTGCAGCTTATGGTAAGATGTGAGAAGAAGGGGATAAACAGAGAACTGAACTCTTGGGTACCAAAAAAAAAAAAAAAAAAAAAAAAAAGCAGAAATTGATAGCTTGTAAGATTCTGAGCTTTTGAAAAATGAGTCCCCAAAGAATAGTACTCCATGTGAGGATTTACCCAAACATGGAAAGAGTCAGCCATTTCAGCACAAGCCAAGATTGGAAATGGAGTTATCCAGAAATGGATAATGGAAATGGAGTTTTGGTTTGTGGAAAGTCATTTCTTTATTTTGATTCAAGTATGTTGCATGCCAAGCCAACAAATTTTTTGTGAGATCTGTATAAATGAAACCACTGCCAAGTCTTCACTAAAAGGGATGAAAAAGGGACACATTGAAGGAAAGATAACTTCAAAGGCAGAACTGTGGAAGCTAAGATCTGGAGCCAGGAAATCTGGGACCAGGAGGGTTGACCCCACCCATACATATGGAAAGGGTGAGTTTGTCCTAGAGGCAGAAAGTAGGACTTCTGCCTCAATGTTCAGGAAGAGTTTTGGTGCCCCAGGCCTCAGAGAATGTGACATACATTTCCCGGGGATTGGGGAGCACCTAGCCACCATCCCACCATTCTGAAGATATTGAGTGTGTGTCCTGGAGATGGCAGAGAGCCTAGGTGTCACCCAGATGCTTGAGGAGTGTGGGGCTGGGAACAAAGTGGTCTCCCAAATTCTCTCCAATATTAAAACCCTCACCTCAGTGTTTGGAGAGAGCAGGGCTCTTTTGTAAGCCCTTGGAAAGGGTAGGATTGCTCTTCTCTCAAGCCTCAAGGTTGAAACATCTTTCTATAAATGACTTCCAGACTTTGAAATATAATGGAATTCGCCCTGCTTTCAGAATTGTTTGGGATCTTTGACCCCTTTTTTCCTTCCAATTTCACCCTATGGCAATGGGAATGTTTACCTTATGACTGTCCCTCCTTTGTATATTGGAGGCAGATAACTTGTTCTGAGTTTCACAAGTCCACAGCCAGAGGAGAACTTTGCCTTAGGAAATACCATGCCTGTGTCTGATTTTGATGAAACTTGGTACTATTTTTTAACTTTGTACTTTATTTGTATTGTACTGAAATGGTTTAAGGCTTTTGTGATGTTGTGATGGAATGAATGTATTTTTTTACATGAAAAGAACATGCCTTTTTGGGGTCCAGATGGTGGAATGTGTTGGTTTTAATATCTATGTACCCCCAGAAAAGCCTATGTTTTTAATCCAACCTTGTAGGGGTAGACTTACTATTGGGTGGGACTTTTTTTAGATTAAGTTGTTTCATACTTAATGTGACCTCACCCATTATGATGGGTCTTCATCCACTTACTAGAGTCCTTTAAGAGAGCTGAGAGAATTTAGAAAAGCTATGAAAGAAAATGCTCCTTGGAAAAGCAAGGACCCACAAAAGCCAAGAAAGCCATTTTGAAACCAGAAGCTGGGAGAGAAGAATGAGCAAATGTCAGTTTGTGCCTTCCCATGTGACACAGGAATCCCAGATGCCAGCTGATTTCCACTGAGAAAGAATGTTCTTCTTGAAGGCTTAATGTGGACATTTTCATGGTCCACATGAAATACAGTTCATAGAACTGTAATTTTTTTTGTATGGTGTATGGTGGGGTCATATTTCATTTTTTTATATGTGAGTATCCCATTATTGCAGCACTGATTGTTGCATTTTTTGTTTGTTTATTTTTTGTTGGTTTCTTTGTTTGTATGGGAAGTGCATGGCCAGGAATCAAAGCCAGGTCTTCCACATGACGGGCAAGAATTCTACCACTGAACTACCCTTGCACCCCCTCAGAACTGTAAATTTGTAACCCTTTAAATCCCATTTGTAAAAGCCAATCTATTTATGCTATAATGCATTCTGGCAGCTGTAGCAAACTGAAACACATACCTTCATCTCTATCTTCAACTAGGGGTTATCATTAAATTAGATTTAGCAAAAATGCAATCCCATCAATTGCTTACCAATGAGAATATTGATAATAGGACTTAGAACTCTTTTTTTATATGACGCCCTAGACAGTCAATCCCAGCCATTGGGATTTAGCCCTCACATACAAAGCATTCATATTTGACTTACACAGACATTTAATAAATAACCAGAAGACAATTTAAACCATTGTAGTACTTGTTCCACTCAGGTCACTTTTGAATTATAATATAATGAAAAGGGCAACCCTTCAGGCCTCTTAAAACAGAGTTACTCACACACATATTATTTTAGAGTGTCTTTGTATTCCCCTCTTCTCAGAATAATGTTATGATTCTGTTAAAGTGGTTGATGTGGCCTGATATCTGACTTCTTGGTAAGTGGGGTGTTACCTGAAGTTTTTTAATTAATGTGAATATTAAATGAGATGATTTTCTTTGTTCTCCCCACCTAAGTTTTTATATTTGAGGGCAGTTTAATCTGTCAGGGCTGTTTGTAGGGAAATTAAAATCCTTAACTGTCTCTAGGCTAGCAGCCTCAGGAGCAAATAATATTAGGGGAACTGTGTCCCAGTCTAAGAAGAATCATATGACAGAGTCATGTGACAGAAGCAGAGACTGAGTTATGCCACAAACCAAGGAATACCCATGGGTTACCAATTACCTACCAGAGGCCAGGGGAGATACATAGAACAGATTCTCCCCTTCAAGAGGAAGCATGTCCCTACTGACACCTTGTTTTGAGCTTCTAGTCTACAGAACTGTGAGACAAAAAATTTCTGTTGCATAAGACAAACAGTCCTTGGTACTTTGTTACCTGGCAAACTAAGGCAATGAATTTCAAAGACTCCTTGAGAGAGTTAATGACAGTGTGCACCCCAAGAAATATGTGCATTAGAAATAAGGGAAGACAACTCACTCAACCTTTGTGAAGCCAGATGATACTCGTTCTAGTTTGCTAGCTGCTGGAATGCAACACACCAGAGATGGATTGGCTTTTAATAAAAGGGGATTTATTTTGTTAGTTCTTCAGAGGAAAGGCAGCTAACTTTCATCTGAGGTTCTTTCTTACATGGGAAGGCTCAGGATAATCTCTGCTGGCCTTCTCTCCAGGCCTCTGGGTTCCAACAACTTTCCCCAGGGTGATTCCTTTCTGCATCTCCAAAGGCCTGGGCTGAGCTGCAAGTGCTGAGATGAGATATACTAAGCTGCTTAGGCTGTGCTACCTTGTGCTCGCTCATTTAAGCACCAGCCAATTAAGTCAAACGTCATTCATTGCAGCAGGCACGCCTCCTAGCCGACTGCAGATGTAATCAGCAACAGATGAGGTTCACGTACCATTGGCTCATGCCCACAGCAAAAGATTTAGGCACGTTCACCTGGCCAAGTTGACAACTGAATCTAACTACCACAGTACCCATCTATGCAGGGCCATTGGGTTGGCTAACTCCAGGCAGAACCATTTACATCTGGTTCTGGAACCATCATGGAAGTTGTAAATAAAGATCCCTGAACTGGTCAGTAGTGATTCTGCTACTTCCTTTTCAAGTAATATGTTGAATATCATAGATACAGTATTCCACTTAATTTTGAAAGTCCCTGGGTAAAAATAATATCAGAAATGGCAAACATTTATTGGATGATGATTATGTGCTAGGTATTGTGATATAATTTTACACTAATTCTTAATTTGATCTTCACAACTCTATAAATATGGGATTATTTTTCCTCTGATTTTGCAAATGAGAAAATTGAAGATTAGAGTATCAAATTACTGGATCAATAGCTAGTAAATAAGGGGGCCAAGAAACAGGGATGTTTATCTATCTCCTAGAATTGAAGATACCCAACCTTAGCCTATTATCAAAATTCCACCTGGCATCGAGTAGCTTTCAGGCATGCTCTTGAGTTACTGCTCATTGGCTATGTTCAAGTCTCTGAAATATGGTCTTCACAGGTGTTACTGGGCACAGCTGCTTATATTGTGCCCTGAATAAACTAGGCAGTGAGTGCCACCTAAAAGTCAGACAATGCATGAGAACTTCTTAGGAAGTGTGTATTTCTGAGTTGAGGTCTTCTCCTGATACACATCATGGATGTGTAGTCCGTATGTTTTTTTAAAACCTCAGGCAGTTGGTGAACCAATATTAGTTGTCAGAATCACAGCACTCTGTCAGTCTATAAACTCTTAGAAGAGACATAAAACCAACAAAGCAGATGCCCTTTGTGAAAACTAAACACACCTGATAAATACTTGGCCCCTAAATGGGAGTATTGGCATTCATCTTTCATATTTAGGCCAGAAACATCAGGTCCTGATATGTTCACAATTATAAGATCCCAAATATGTCTTTATGCCTTCTACCATTCATCCAGTGATTTAAAAAAGTAAGTGGCGATGAAGGATGAGTCTTATAAAAACTAGTGTGTCATCAACAGGAACTTTTTATTAACCACCCAATTGACTATTTTGGTCTTCCTTACTGCTAAAGCTTTAAATTTGTTTGTATTTTATTCACACCCTACACGCCTCTGGAGTAAATCCTGATTTCTATAAGTTAATCATGGTATATCATTTATTTGTCAATGATTGATTTCAGGGTGGTTATCCGACCCAGTTCTAGACTCTATGATATGAGGGAAGACCTGCTGGGGGGTTTCTGAAAGAAAGCTCTTCATTCTTAAAGGAGACATAAGGAGAATTATTGCATTGGTCAATATTGGGTCTGGATTCCTGGCTGTGAAACAAGTATTTTACAAGCATGAGGAAAGCTAGCCTGAGAATCAAGCCAACAATCAAGGAAAGCAAAAAAGAATGACATTCTGATGATGCCATTGATTTAAGCAACACTGTAACTGACTTTATCTGGTTTTTCATTTAGAAGAAAGTTCTGTCTTGGTTTTCTATCACTTCTAAGTAGAAGCCTTTTAACTTTTACTGGTGCCAGCAAGACCTGTGCAGATTGAATAAGACATATGGCAGAATAAATAGGGGTAAGTTTAAGTTGTTATTTAATCCATATTCTGGATTCAGCAGCTTGGACACTACTCAATAAAACTCTTTTAGCACGGAACCAGAGCATGTTTTAATAAACTCTACACAGATTAAAACATTTATCATAAAGCTCACAGCTTAGTTTCCTGAAGGTGTCCAAAACTTAACTCAGCTTTGGCTGGCTTTGAAATTTAACTCAGGCTAGAATGGGAAACCCAAATTTGCCATGAATTTTCCAAGAACTTTCATTGCAAAATTTGAACAGAGGCCTTCAAATTTCTCAACCTGTCCTCTTAGCCACTATCACTTCACTGAGAGCCTACGTTAAATTATCTTTATTGTGCCTGAAGCAGCCTCAGTTCAGCTGATCCATTCTTCTGTTTCAGTGTTTAGTCTTTTCATACTCTGGTGTATGGAGAAGTCACCCTGATGTAGTGGATTTCAGGGACAACTCTCTGTGTATCAAATAGCAATCTCACTATATACAGTTGTCACTGTCTCTCCTGGACCCTCAACAGAGGCCATAAACATAATAAGGAATCCTTTGTGGGGGGGCATCTCTACCTTTTAGAGAACCTGGGAGTTCAGAAGTGGTGATAGGAAGAAATAGGAAATGATGAACAGATCAGAGATTTTGCTTGAGAGCCCACCTTAAGCAGTAGATGTTTAACTACTTGGCATTTACTGTGGCCTGACAGGGGGCCAGTAACCCCTAGATTTCCTTTTCTTGAGGGCTTTTTGTTTTAAACTTTTAATTTAGTTTTTCTTCAAAGTAATGTAGTACATACTTTAGAAAGATAAATGATCTCAAGACTGACAATGATAAACAGTAGTTCCATGACTCAACCATCTACAACCAATTCTCTTAGTAGAGGTGGCTGGCTTTCAATTTTTTAGTTGTTTCTTCTATTTACCTCCATATTTGCATGCAACATTGCTGAACCTTAAACTTTTAGTTTTAGATATTTTCCAACTTCCTTGAAGCTTTCTTCATTGTTATGAAATCGTGTATATCCCACTATATTAGTCAGGATTGTCTAGAGAAACAGAATCAACAGGTGATATCTGTAAATATAAGATTTATAAGAGTGTCTCATGCAACCTTGGGAATGCAAGAGTCCCAAACTCATAGTGCAGCCTGCGAGCCTGGAAATTCTGGTGAAGTGTTTCAATGAACTCCACATGAGTGGCTCGCTGACTGGAGAAGCAGTGAAAATTCTCTCTCCTCACTTAAAAGCCTTTAACTGATAAGATCAAATCCCGTTGATCTTAGAAATAATCAGTCAGAGCTGCAATCACCTGACTGATGACTTAATAAACCAGCCTTCTGGTTTATCAACCAGCTATAAAATATCCTTGCAGTAATGGTTAGGCCAGTGCTTGCCTGACCAGACAATTGGGCACCATAACCATTACCTGACCATGTTGACACCAGAATCCAACCATCACACCCACCAACACCATCCTTTATCTTTGTTTTTTTATGTTTTTAATTAGAGAAGATGTATATTTACAGAAAAATCATGTTAAAAATACAATGTTCCAATAGTCCCCTATTTGTAACGTTTGAATTGGTGTGATACCTTTGTCATAATTTCTCATTCTGTTTCTGTATACTTTTAAAATACCTTCTTATAAGTTACCCTGGGGTTTGTATTAGACAACTACATATGTAAACTACTAATTTAATTATATTCCAACTTAGCTTTCAATAGCACATGCATTCTCTTGCCATATCCCTGTTTTCTCTCTTCGTTATTTTTTCCTACATTCCCTCTTTATCTTTCGCATGTGCATTATCAAGAAATATGCCTTTTCCTTGTTCAATTGTATTCTCACTCTTACAGGATTTAAAATAATAGTATATTTGTATATTGAGGATGCAGTACTACTGCTCTTACATTTACCCTTTTAGTTACTCTTACTGAAAATCTTCATTTCTTCACCCTACACTAAGCCATCTTTCCTGTCTTTCCCTTTCAACCTTCAGAACTCCCCTTAGTAATTCTTGCCAGTCAGGTCTTTTAGTGATGAACTGTCTCAGTTTCTATTTATCTGTGAATGTTTTAATCTCTCATTTTTTGAAAGACAGCTTTACAGATAAAGAATTTGGGGCTGGCAGGATTTTCTCCTCCAGAGCCTTAAATATATCATACCATTGCCTTCTCACCTACAAGGCTTCTGATGACAATTTGGTACTTAGTCTTATTGAAGATCCCTTGTATGTAGTGAATCACTTTCCTCTTGTTGCTTTCAGAATCCACTCTTTATCTTTGGTATTTCACTTTCTGATTAGTATGTGTCTCAAAGTAGGTCTATTAAGATTTATTCTGTCTGTATTACATTACACTTCTTGAACATGTACCTTTATCTTTCATAAGAGTAGGGAAATATTTGGCCATTATTTCCTCCCAAAATTCTCTGCCCCTTTTTCTCTGCCCCTTTTTCCTTCTCTTCTCTTTTGGGACACCTTCACGCTATCACTCAAATTCCTGAGACACTGTTATTTTTTTCCATTCTTTTCCTAAATTTGGTCTTCTGACTGTATGATTTTGAGTGGCCTGTCTACTAATTCACTAATTCTTTCTTCTGTCTCTTCAAATCTGCTGCTGTATACTTCCAGTGTAAATTTAGTTACCATTTTTGTACATTTTATTCCCATAATGTCTATTATATTTCTTTTTATAGTTGAAAATTCTCATTTATGTTCAAACATCTTTTTAAATGTCATTTAGCTCTATATCCATAATTTGCTCCATTGCCATAAATTCATTCATGAGACTTGTTTGAACTTCCTTGATTAGTTTTCCCAAGTTCTGTATCTCCTGCAAAGTTTTAATTTGCTCCCTTGACTGGTCCACATCTTTCTTTTTCTTAGTATGGTCCATAATTTTGTGCTGTTATCTGGGGCATCTGATGACCTTGATGAGTTAACTCTAAATGTCAGCTTATTTCACTTACCTGGGGTTTTATTGTTGAATGGCTTTGTGTTAAGGCTCTTTTTTGATGCTTGGTCAAGCTTATTCTGGACCTTTAGAGTATCTCATGTTTAAATGTTCAGATTTTTTATCTTTTCTTTGTCTGATTCTTGCCCTGGATATGTGATACAATTTTTAAGATTGCACTTTTTCTGTAATTGTTTCAACTCCAAGAGAATGCTCCCTTTCCTGTGTTCCTTCTCTCAGTATCTTGATATGTTCTTTTTGTGTGTGTGCAGAGTTTTCTCCCCAGCACTTGTGATTTATTTAAATTCTCTCCCTCATTAATTGTTTCCTTTTTCTTACATTTTTAAGTTCTGGGAACTGTCCTGTCTTACATCATTCAGTTTATCCCTACTTTCTTTTTCCTGTGAGGTTTTTCTGCCACAAGTTTCTTCCTTGTTTTGGTATCCTGCCCAGGGGACTCAGATGGGGTCAATCCACAAAAATGTGTCAGTCCAGAAAATTATTTTGCATTTAGGGTTGGGTTCTGTTCAGCAAACAGAAATTGGACCGAATGTGTACAGCCCTTGCCAACAGTTCTGCTATGGTCACTGTATTAGTTAGGGTTCTCTAGAGAAACAGAACCAACAGGGAACACTCGCAAATATACAATTTGTAAAAGTGTCTCATGTGACCGTGGGAATGCAGAGTCCAAAATCTGCAGGGCAGGCTGTGAAGCCGTTGATTCCGATGGAAGGTCTGGACCAACTCCACAGGAGAGGCTCACCAGCTGAATCAGGAAGAGAGCCTGTCTCTTCTGAATCCTCCTTAAAAGGCTTCCAGTGATCACATTAAGCATCACTCACTGCAGAAGACACGCCCCTTTGGCTGATTACAAATGGAATCAGCTGTGGATGCAGCTGACATGATCATGATTTAATTCTATGAAATGTCCTCATCTCAACAGGCAGGCCAGCACTTGCCCAACCAGACAAACAGGTACCACCACTTGGCCAAGTTGACACATGAGCCTGATCATGACAGTCACTATATTTCTACCTTTTCTCATGGGTGCCCTTTTGTATGCAGTTTCCCTCAGCAGCTTGTGTTCATCCCTGGGTGTCTGCTTGGATAGACGCAGTGCTCACACTCACTGCTGTGACTGGCTCTGTAGTCTTCAGCTGTGACAGAAAGGGTCCTTGCAGTGCTGCCATTGTGCAACTTCCGAACTGTGTGGGGATGAATGAGGGGCAATGATTCACACTGATAAGTCTGAGATAGAAATATTCTATCTGACCTTGGAGGTTATTTTTCTTTATCTTTGATCCAGTATTTGTGGCATCTTTCTCCAGTCTCTATCATCCTCCAGAGTTCTAATCAAGTGAGATCTGTCTATTCATTTATTGATTGAGTCTCAGGACACAATTTTCCAGGTAATGTTCTACATTGCTCTGTTGGTGATGTCACTCCCCAATATGTTTTTAAACAAAAATTCCCTGTGTGCGGCAAAGCTAACTGAGGCAGTGTAGTACCTTGTCTTCTTGTACCACATTTCACTTTCCAGGAGTTAACATTGCGTTGATCTTTCCCTTGTGAAATTTAGTTTTAAAACGTAAATCACAGATACATCTCTAAGGTCTCTGCTAAAACAGGAAAATTTGTCTCAATATGCTCAATATGTTCATGATTAGTCTATCAGCTCCATTTTTTTCCATGAAACATTTTAATATTAGCAAAGGAGGTGACTGACTACACAGTACAATTTGTGGAATCACAGTTTCTCCCTCTACTCCCTTTTAAATGTCTAATGCTTTGACTTTGAGATGTCATTTTCAACACTTCATTTCTTTCTATTCACTATTAACTTTTCCTGATGACCTTCTCTGAAAATGTCTTAACTCCTGACAGAAGAAACACATTGAGTAACTCACAGAGTAGTATTACCAGATCTTGCATATCTTTTTCTATGACTGAGTGGTGGGGTGGATAGGGAAAATTGAGATGACATACGGCAATAGTGAAGGAGCTAGCTCCTCTTCTTTCACAAACTCACTCTGCCTAGCTGTGCCATTGGTTGAAACACCAAGCAAAGGAGGGAACATTAATCAGATTTCTGATAGTAGCATTTATGACACTGCATCCCCTGGAATGCACAATAAATAGGTCTTGTCTTTAAATGCTGCTAATACTAGTTTAGTTTCTCTGAAGATTTTTCTTCACATGTGAATGGCAATGATGATTTTCTCACATACATACACACATGCACACATAAACACAGCTCTACACACAAAGAGCCAGAGGGAAGTTTAAATAAATAGAGATAGGGGACTTTTTTTGTGTGGCCTGCTGAGTAAGAATTCACACAGCATACTGACTTTCTCCTTTTGTGGCAGTATTGTTTCCAGTACTGACTAGAGTGAAAAAAAGCTGAAAGAGTCTAACATTAAAAATGGTTTTCCTTTTCTGGCATCCATGTAAACACCTTCAGACATATAAAATAAAGTTCAAACTCCAGGTGATGCTTAGAAGAGTCAACCAGTACTTCCCTTGGTTATAATTTTTGGTTAAATGTCTAACATATTTGAGAATGTAAAATCCCCCTGGCAAATATTGACGTAATTGTTAGACCAAGGGCATAAAATAGTGCAGCTAATGTTTATTCTGTTTCTTCTTGTTTGGCACGGAACTTAATATATTATTTAGTGAATATCCAGATAAATCAATCAATCTCAGGGATAGCCAGTTCCAAACTTTTACTTGCTTGCTATCATTCTCTTTTTCTCTTTCCCTGTTACCAAGTGATAGTGTTTCCAGCTGGCTACAGCTCAATCTAGGACAGGTAAGATTGTGGAGATAAGAAAATACCTTATTAACTACTATCCCCCCACACCCCAGGATTTCCTGGGACCCAAGAACCAGTAGGTAAGCACCTAAAATCTGCATACAACTGGGATTTAGAGAACTGCAGATGTGTCTGAGGAATTTAATAGACTGTGACAGAAGCCAGAATTCAGTGTGGGACTACAAAGCTTAAAGGAAAAAATATTGCCAGAAAGAAGGAAGGAGACTGTCGGAAAGAATGGCATTTTTAAGCACTGGGAGGATATGTTTGAATGCATTCCAATTCAGTCCCTGAGGATGACTCAACTGCCTGGGGAGGAGAGGTATGTGTGTTAAATTTCTAATACTTCTATTCCTTGGGATGGAAGCAAGCATCTGCACTGGGAGATGCCTGATCACTATATCTGTCTCCTGCCCCCTCAATAAAACTGTGATGCAAGAAAAGAGAAAATTTCCTTACAAAACAGAGAGGGATGCATATCAGATACCTGGGAAGAAATGATGAATTCCAAGGAGCAGAAAAGGTGAGCACAGAAACTGTGCAAAGGGCATGAGGAGGGAGGGCATGGAAGGGAAGAGAGAATGGTGATAATAGATCCTTAGACTTGGCAAAATAGTGGAATAAGAACAGGCAGAACTCAATTATCTACCAAAAACACCTAGAGACCATAGAGAAACTGCCTAAAGCAGCAATTTGGAGACCAGGGAAGGACCATGGCAACATATGAGGAAGAGCTGGGTGAAAAAATGGAGAAATTAAGACTGAGAAATTGTGGTGAGTGAAGCCAGTTGTGCCCATCCTCCACCCCTGAGGCCAACAGCTGTGCACTGATCGGCCAGGTCTTCACCAGGCTGGCCAGATGCAGTACAGTCTGGTCTAACTTCTGTTTGACAAAATTAACCCTTTTGTTACCACAGTCTAGAACCTTTCCATGCAGGAGCCTGGGGGCCAGCAGCTCTACTATTTCTAGAGAGACTGTGGTGAATTTATACTTAGTAATGGAATTGTTGGATCATATGGCAATTCTATACTTAGCTTCCTAAGGAACCACTAAATTCCCATCCAAAATGGATGCACCATTTTGCATTCCACCAACAGTGGGTAAGTGTGCCTCTTTCTCCACGTCCTCTCCAGCACATGTCATTTTCTTTTTTTTTTTTTTTTTTAATATGGCCATTCTAGTGGGGGTGAGATGATATCTCATTGTGGTTTTCATTTTCATTTCCCTAATAGCCAGTGAAGTTGAACATCTTTTCATGTGCCATTTAGGCACTTGTACTTCCTCTTCTGAGGAGTGTCTGTTCATGTCTTTTGCCCATTTTTACTTGGGTTGTTTGTCTTTTTGTTGTTGAGTTGTAAATTCTCTTTATATTCTGGCTATTAAACCCTTATTTGATAAGTGGTTTCCAAATATTGTCTCCCGTTGACTAGGCTTTTT